>JAHWLE010000955.1:0-15574 GCA_024679135.1 Phytophthora foliorum
GCGCGCGCGGATGCTGCTCAGCGCGCGGTCGACGTCGCCTCCTGCTCCGCCGGACTGCATAGTTGCAAAATGAACCACTTCAGCAGTTGCGATTGGTCGAAAATATACGTTACCGGATAAATTACCATCAGCAATATAATACTGTCAGTTGAAGTGTGTGCGCATTCGATGGCGGACGACGCGCCCGCGCCCAAGCGACAGAAGCGCGAGACTGACGCCCCTGTCGCCGTAGAGCAGACACGTGTTACTCCACGTGCAGCTTCGGACGCAGAAGAGTGCGGATTCTACTTGACGCGGCTGAAAACTGCTCCAGCAGCCCACAATTGTGCGTCACAGCTCCATTTACCGACAATTTTGCATGTGTTTACTGCATTTGTGCCGTTGTAGTGCACTGCAAGAGCTTAAATGACCTGCTGGAGGGAGAATTTATCCGATGTTTACTCACCAACTACATGTACGACCTTCCGTGGCTGTTCTCCGAGTGTCCGAGGCTGAGAAAAGTGCCGGTGCTGTTGGTACATGGCGAGAGGGACCGACAGAAGTACGCAGCAGCTCCAGTGGAGTTTGCAAGTGATTTTGTGCTAATGTCTGACTTTTTATGTGTAGGATGATGAAGGAGTGTCGAGAGTATGCAAACGTGACGCCGGTGGCCCCGCCACTGCCGATTCCTTACGGTACACACCACACGAAGATGCTGGTGGCGCTGTACCCGGAAAAAGTGCGGGTGGCGATTTTTACGGCCAATTTCTTGTCGAATGACTGGAACTCCAAGACGCAGGGCGTTTGGTTCCAGGACTTTGGCCTTAAGGTTCTGGATGACAGTGACGAGGACGAGGTTGAGAGCTCTCGTGGTGAAAATGATTTTGAGGGGGATCTTGTGCATTATCTGTTATCACTGGGAGCACAAGTCAAGTTGTTCTGCGGAGAGCTCAAGCGCTTTGACTTTTCACCTGCGCGTGTTGCACTGATCCCTTCCGTTCCCGGGATCCACAAAGGCAAAGGTAAGAAAGGAATTGTGGGAATATTGTCGAAAGCAAATTATGACGCTTAGAATTGTGCTGGTTTGGCAGATATGGAGCGATATGGGCATCTTCGAGTGCGAAAGTAAGTTCTACGCTCTATCTTTGCTTCGGAGAGGCATTTCGCTCGTTTCTCATGTGCGTATTGCTCCCTGTGTGAACAGACTTTTGAAGAAATTCAATGTACCGGAGACGGACAACCCGCTGATCTGTCAGGTATTAATACGTGCATTGTTTCATCGCGATTCTAGGATTTGTTGTGAGCGTCCTTCTCACGGTAGTTGTAATGGTCTTTTAGTTTTCAAGCCTTGGGTCTCTCGATGAGAAGTGGCTCTTCGGCGAGTTTACCGAGAGTTTCTTGCCGGGGAAGAAGAACATCTCCGCAGCATTCATGCCAGTTCAGGCATTGCATGTTATTTGGCCTTCGGTCGATGATGTGGTAAGTTTTATCTCTGATCAGTAAAAAAATACTGGGCTCAGCAAAACTGCAATCTGTTGTTATAGGCTGCTAACCTTGGTTTGTTGGTTATCACAGCGGAACTCACTCGAGGGATGGAACTCTGGGCGGTCGATTCCTTGCCCACTGAAGAACATGAAGCCTTTCTTACACAAATACCTCCGCAAGTGGACGCCTCCGGCAGTGCTTCACCGGCAAAACGCAATGCCGCACATCAAGTCATACGCTCGCTTTAACCCTAGCGATGGATCAGCGGGAACGCTGGACTGGGCCATTGTAACCAGCTCCAACTTGAGCAAGGCTGCGTGGGGAACGCTTCAGAAAAGCAAGACGCAGTTCATGATCCGGTCCTATGAGCTTGGTATCATCTTCCTGCCACCGCTATTGGCGCATCAAAATGGTGGAGCTTCGCCGCATCTTGTGACGATTGGAAGCAAAGCGGCTGAACACTCCGGCATGGAAAACTTCGACAGCTCAGAAAATCAACCAAAAGTGCTGCTGCCACTGCCGTACGGATTCCCATTGACCACCTACAATCCGAAGCAGGATGAACCGTGGTTATGGGATCTCGTCCGAGATAGCCCCGACATCTTCGGCAATGCCTACATCCCTCACTAACAAGAAATCCAATATGACCATGCTTTGTTTAGCCGTTCGGGTGGCCGTGCCTCTTCGCGACATTAGCGGAGACGCTCGGGAGTATAGCGGCTTTTGGTCGATGAAACGGAATCCGCAGCGCCCGGAGCAAGATTGGAGACGCGCAATACACGGTGGGAACGATGAAGGCGACGACGTGTGTGAGGTGAGGGGGAAGGGCGTCTACTTCTCTGTTCTTGGAATATGTTGGGCTGACACGAAGTTCTTGGTGCCAGGGTGGTTCTTCCGACGGACGAACTGGTTCGAGTGGAGTGTTCGTCGACGATGACTGTAGCAGATCTAGTGAGTAGTCTGGAAAAGCGCAGCAATTTTCAGAAAAGCAATGGGGTTGAGAGGAATGGAGGCAATGGCAACAATGCTTTAGAAGATAACAACGGTGACGCCGACCCAGCTAATGAGGCGAGTTTGGTATGGCGCTCAAATGGTGCTCTCTCCAAGGTCGCACGAGGAAAGCTGAAGCTCGTTCGCCAGGAATCAGGTACAGTGCAAAATACGAGAAGGGTGTTTCTGCGTTCATATTTGTCTATCCCATTGACTGAGTTGTCATCCTTTTGGTTGCACAGAGCTGAAGTTTAGATCCTTGGTAGTAGATGAAGTGGAAGAACTTGATATCCTGGAGTTTCAGCTCGACGATTCAGATGATTCAGGGAGAACGCCTAAACCAATGTGCCAGAATTCCTGCAACGGAACGCCTCGGATCCTCAGATCTTCTCCCCAAAAGGTAGTAGAACAAGTTCGGCCAGTCTCCACGACATTAATTCCACTATGGCAGGAAAACCAGGACCGCAAATCTCGTGAGGAACGAGCAGTATGTCAAAACCTTATCAGAGCAGCGGAGTCACGTACGCTGGAATCGGTCAAGGGCCATTCAGAAGTAAGGATGGCGGAACTAGTGCAGAAGTTTAGAGCTGGATGGTCTGCACTCAGGAGGCGAGGGGCGCGAAAATATCCTACTTCGCGGAATATGCGAAGGCACTTGCTGTTTACCCGTTTTCAAGAGCGTAGGCGATGCACCAAAGTACGAAATAATGTGGAGCGTATTCTTCTTCAAGCGGGCATGCAATTGATCGAGCGGATACAGTTTCTTCAGAACGACGTCCGAGGGTTGGTGTTTCTTCTTCGCGATGCAATACTGGGAAATTCTAGCGTGAACTTCGGCGAGTTACTGTCATTATTGAGAGCCATGGTGAAGACTTTGACTCACACACGACTTGATGCAAGCCATATTACCTCTTCCGCTGTAGTAGACGACGAAAATATGGTTCGACGGTTGTCCTGGGAGATTGCTGGCAAGGATGGGGGTGTCACCATTCTTATAGAGGGGTGGGTTGTCACTGCGGAGTGGGGTACATTTTGGAGAACACAGCGCAAAGAGTATGCTTGCCTCTGCGACAACCACATGATTTACTTCTTCACTAGCAGAACACACTGTGCGGATTTCGTGTTCGAGTTGGGTCGTGAACGGGATGGCAATGCATCGGAAACAAGCAAGCGGGTCTTGAAAGACAACAGACCCCTGAGTCAGATTGACTTATCAGACACGGATTGGTCCGTGCGAAAAAGCAATCTCCTTGAAGAAGGTTCGCACCACCACCATCGCAACGCCTTCGCGTTTTTCGATTCAAATGGCAGGATGAGATTGGTCCTGGATGTAAACACTGCCGCGGAAGCTACGACGTGGGCAAGCTTGATTGCAACTGAAATCAGCCGAAATAAACTATTCGCACGAATGCGCGAGTTAAATGAATCACCTGCGATAGCTAAGGCTGAAGAAGACACGAGCAATATAAACCCGAAGAATACTTGGATGAAGATAATGGATCAGTCGTCAGCAACGATCGGTGAGCAGCATTCGTTGATAATTCCACTGCGTGCACTGTACTCGCAGATCGATCGCCTCAACGGAGCAGCGCGGGTAGAACGGTGCAAATCGTGGACACTCAGCCAAGCGTTAAAAGATTTGCAACGGGATCGCGTCAAAATCAATGGCCTACTGCTCGCTGGAGCGTCATTGGAAACTAATATTCTCGCGTTGGCACTAGAAATTTTAAGATGCACGGAAACAGACCACGAAGACACTTCTGCAAACGCAAGACAAGGAGAAACTACTCCTTCAGTATCCACTGCAGCCAAGGAAATGACGGCACTACGCTTCGCGCGCCAGGTTATCATTTGCAGCTCGCGCACTCATGGAGGAGGGGATATCCTCGATACTTTGCACCTCTTGTTTGGCAACGAAAGATTTTGTATATGCCCTGATGCACGATCAATGGAGCCTATTGCGATCGATATTTCCAAAACCGAGGGTGCCGCAGCAACTCTTTGTGCACAAATTAAGATGAAGATGACCTATCGTGTGATCCCAACGGACTCAATTGGGCCCATGGATGATCTGAGCTTTACAAGCGGAAATGGTACCTCCAGGTCAAATTGTATTGAAAATACCTCGGTGCAAAATGAAGACGTGGAACAGTATATGACAGAAGAGTTCAAGGTCCTAGGAACATACACGCAGACGCTGGCTTGCCGCATAATAGAGACAAACGACATTGACGGAAGCGTTCAACTGCAATTCCAGGACTATGACTCTTCATCAGAATCGAAGAATCAACAGTTTATCTAACGCCGTAAAGAGTACGAGGAAATTTTTCTGGGTCCTCCAAATGGAACCACCCACCACTGGTTTGGCGGCTGCGCGGACAAGTCGGAGGGCTTCACAACGTCTGCAGATTGAACGAGTGGTGTAATTTTGTTCATCTCAGTCGGAGTAAGGGGGCTAGCACCCGTTAGATCGACGGGGGCAAATATGTGGCTAACCGCGGTAGCAGGCTTCAGTGCATCATTCATCGTGGTTGCAGTGTTTTCAGGTGTTCGCAGCTCAACTGGTCTCAGGAAACGGTCTGCAGTGTTGACAGCGTGTAGAGCGTCGATGATTTCATCTTGGGCCAGCTTGAGGGCTTTAGCGTCAAGGTCGTCACTTGATCCAAAGACGAAACGATTCCAATTCAAAAGCTTGGTGGACCACTTTTTGACGAGGCCTTTGTTTGCTGCGAAGAACACGACGTGATAACTCCCGCTTATCACTCCTGAAGAGGTTGAGGAAACCGGGATATGGGGCGTATCCGTTGTGACCAATTTTACTCGCTTGTTGTCATCTCCGCTGTCGTCATCGCTGCTGCTGTCGGAACTCGAACTTGAAGTGTCCTCTACGAATTGACGCGATGGTGGCAAATTAGCAGTTCGAGCTTTCAGCTCGAAAATATTGAGCGAGTACATTGCGTTGACCTCGATACGGTGGCTGGTTAGCTGGAACGACTCCACCGGTTCATCGACGGCGTCCGGTGACTCATAGCCGCGCATGTAGCCTTCCTCAACGACGTAGTATAGCAGACGCGAGCGCACTGGTGTGCTGACATCAAATCTCTGCCTCCATGTAGGTCGTACCTCCGGGAAGCAGGCTTGAACTGGTACGCGTATCAAGTAGCCTTCCATCCGTGAAGAATTGGTCAAAGCACGAAAGAGACCACTGGGACTTTTTTTTTATTGCGTTGATGAAAACTCGTCAAGGTGCACGACAAGATCGCGTGGTTCTCCCTAATCCCAGCGAGCGAATATAGAGGATTCGAGGCAAGTCGAGCAATGAACGAGGCAAACGGCCAGTTAGATGTTTCATTTGTCACGTCCTCGAGGCTAAATCTAGCAAACCATCGATCTAGTGAACGTTTCGTGATCGTGCATGCAGCCATGCGTGTTTGCTTGAAAAACGGGCATCAGAGCTGGACTCGATTCCCTATGAAAACTGCATTCTATCTGCTTGGTGTTGCTGTATTTTCTACACAACCACCAGAATGAATGAAGAGGTATCGTATTCATGATTTGGCTGTCTTCTGTAAACTAAAAGCGGACACTACGGATTCTCATTTCCACTTTCACCTACTAACAACAACTACTACAACAACTACACTCCGGTAATTTCCAAGCTGCAATAGCTAAACACCTCAGTACATGGAGGGTGCCAACACTCCGACCAAGAACATTGACATCCACATCAATGCCTTCGACGATTCCAATAAGGCCGCCGCGCTCCAACTCAAGCCCAAAACACTCCTGTACACAAGCATCCTGGTCTCATTGTTGCAACCATTCCAGAGCGGTTGGTCTACCTCGCAGATGCATCTGTCGCAGTACAACACCACCTCACAGTGTGATGTTCGACCGGTAGCGAAGGGAACCTGCCTCATGTTTCCAGGCTACACCAAGCTTGAGTGGACATTTGCCGTGAATACATAGATCTTCGGTGCCATGGTCGGCTCACTGTGCTGTAGACACTTCAGCGATAAGCTCGGCCGTAAGAAAAGTTTTGATACTCAACTGCGTCTTCATGATCGTAGGTGGTGTTATTCAGGCTGCCGTGTGCAACACTTGGGAATTCGCCGCTGACCGTCTCATTGCTGGATTGGCGTCGGGCACTGCCACGGGCACGATTGGTGCGTACGTGAACGAGCTGCGCACACGAAAGCAAGATAGCACCACCCAGTTGAAGACGGTAGCGCGGGGTGAACATGGACTCTTTCGCGGGTGGCTCGCCAGCGATCCTGGGTCGGCCAGCTTGTTTGACACCTTAAGCCACGACAACCCTGCCTACGCTCTCCTCGCTGTACAGACGCAAGATAACCATCCGAGCTTCTTCACGACGGTTCTGCGTCAATATCTATGCGGGGCTCTCCACTCTGAGTTTCGGAGCTAGAAGCAGGAATAATGCGCCTAAGACGCACGGGAACGCAGCGAGATAACACCAACCACTGCTAGTGCTCACGAAGAAGCAGATGAAATCGACCCATCAACACCGTGTTCTACTACTCAGGCAGCATTTTCTCGAACGCCGGTATTTCGGACTCGCGCGTTGGAATGCTGATCATCGACTTCATTAACACTTGGCCGGCATTTTTCACGGGTGAGCTCGCTGATGGTCATGTCAATTGGCATGACGGTGGCGTTTATCGTGGATGTGTCGGTACTGTCGATCGACTTGTACGTGGTCGAATTCGGTGTGACTCTCGTGTGGGTGATGACCGCCGACATGTTCCCAGCGCTAGTGCATTGTCACTCTGCATCGGCATCAACTGGCTGTGCAACTTGATCGTTGGCGTGTCATACTCGTTAACGACCACGCATACGTGCCGTTTGTGGTGCTTCTTGCTATCTTCTACCTAGTGGCGTTGAAGTTGGTGCCGGAGACGTCAGGCAAGTCGGCAGAAGAGATCCAGGCTGAATACGACACACTCCGCGCAAAATGAGCTTGAACACTACATAGGGAGAGGAAAAGTCGAATTCGTAATTCATATCTCCTTTGCACATACAACATGAAAATCGTCATCACACCGCTTGATTTTCCTTGGTTTTATCTCTGCAAATCCTAGTTATGCCAACGTCACTGCGCCTGCATGCCTGTGCGAGCTAAGAAATTCAGGACATTCACTGAGTGTGGTATGGTATGGCCTACAGCCATTGGACGTCGTTGACATGGTCACCAGCTTTGACTTTCTTGAGGCCACCATCGTGGTAGTGTGAATCGTTTTTTTTCCTTGGGAGTAACTTCAGGATGCTGGGGCATGCCCTTGATCCGACTGTCTCAATCGCTTCACGGATGGATGCCGAGTCTATTGGCTGTACAAGACAGTCGCCCACACCATGAAACTCTCCAGCGACTTCACTGCTGTACGACTCGTACTTTACTAGCACCTGCAACACAACCTCGGTGTGGCCATACATCACCGCCTTCAGCAAAGAGGACCTGATGGCATCAAGTCCGCTACAATCTGGTGGATTGTACGAGAAGACCTGGGTAGATGTCTCGAATAGAATCGCCACCACCTCACTGCAGCCATGCTCCGAAGCCACTATCAAAGCATGATAGATATACCATTTGCCGCACGCACCGGTCTCAAGCAGTACTTTCACGACCTGTGCAAAACCACAAACCGTGGCTTGAATCATAACTCGCTCGACACTTGCCGGGGAAGCCTTCTTGACAAAAATGTTCACCAACTCAGCACGGTTCTCCTTGGCTGCATTTGATAGTGCCTCATCGAAGTACGTCAGTTTGTCATCGCTTGACGCGTCGGAGCTCGATTGCTCGCACGCCTTCACCAGTAGCTCCACCGCATCGGTTTGACCCTTCCGGGACGACTTTACCAAAGCACGGAATAGCGTTGATTGATTAGCTCTTTCAATAAGTAGTCTCACTGTGTCCAATCGACCCGTGACCACAGCACAAGTTAGCGTGTGCACGAACAACCAGCCCTTTTCGTCAGCGGAATCGAGAACATACTGGACAAGCCGGTTATGACCACCATGTATCGCCTTCTCCAACACGGTAGCAGCGTTCACGTCTCTTATGAGTTCACTTCGCTCAAAGAAGAACGCCACCACCTCAACGTGCCCATTCGACGCAGCCTCACGGATGGCCTTGCCACTTCCAATCCCAAAGTCGTCAGCGGGGAGTACCCTCACCACTGGTAAATGACCATTGGCTGCTGCTGTGACCAGCGCCAATGCCTTCATCACCATCGTACATTTGTCGAGCAGGAACTCAACAACTTCCTCGTGGCCGTTAGCCGCTGCAGATACCAGAGCCTCTCCTGCGTGGCATCGAGACATGTACGAATCCCAAACCAGCCTCGCGACCTCGATATATCCATTCATCGCCGCACCAGTCAGCGCCGCTGCCGAACATCCCTCTGTTCGGTTATCAAGCAACCACCGCACGATATCAATTCGACCTCGTAATGCTGCACCGTCCATTGCTCGTACTGTCAGGCCGCGGGTGGCCCCATAGACTTGGATTACACGTGGAAGATCGTGGAACACAGCACTGTCATAAGTCACTGGTTTGAGAAAGTCGTTGACCACCTCGTAGATGTGCCGAATCGCCCGTAGCTCGATCGGAAGCGCGAAGGTGACGCTCAACAACGACAACTCCATCTTTAGCAAAAGGGAAAGTGAACAAGAAGAAAGTCTGCACCAGTTGAGAATTGCGAGAAGGGAAGCCAAATGTACTTTCCGGTCATATCGTTATGCATTGTTTGCAAACTGTTAGCGATCCATACATTCTTCAGCGCACATCAAAAACCGATCGTGTTGTTAACGCCACAGGTGATTCCACATCGGAGCAAAGTATTTTTCCACCAAAGTGCAGTGCTTCTACACCGGTACAACATGGTGCAAGTTCACACTCAACATAATATCCACAGCGATAAAAACGTCTTGAAGACTCGCGAACTTGAGAGATACGTGGTCCCTGCTCACGACTTCCTTCACCTGCTTCATAAGCTTTGCGGTGTACATCGTGTACCTGCTGCTCGACCCTCAATAAACCGCGTCTCAGCTTCTTCAGCGTCTACTTCGCAGGCTTGTCCGAGTCAAGCTCGTCCTCTTCATCACTGGGATGGTCAATGCTCAATCGGCGAGCCAATTCCGCATCGGAGAGGATACTTGACGTGACGCTTTTCATCGATGGAAGAAGATTCGATGATTCTGCCGCTGCTGTGTCTTCGTCCATATATTTTTCTGCAGGCTTTACATCACCTTCGCTGCGGCGGCGGCCTTTAGGTGTGGGCGAATGCTTTCCAGTTGACGCTACACTGTCTTCGGAAGTGTCCAACGGCGCTGGGTCACTGCTGGCAGAGCTCGATTCTGCTTTACTAACCAACGGAGTATCCATCTCGTCGTCTTCTGACGTTGTCACCACAGCGGGTTGTCTATCGTCGGCTGCCTGCTTGCTGGACCGCCGATAGCGTGCGTAAAGCTTGAGCACAAGGTCCACCATCTCCTTCTTCTCAATACACGTGACATCGCTGTATCCAGCACGATCGATGCACTGCTTCAACTCCTTAATCGTCATTTTGTGCACCGCTTCAATCGAAACACCCGGCTCAAGCGGATTCTTGTACATCCTGGACGGTTTCTTGCGTTTCGGTGACACCTTTTTGTCTGGCTTTCCAGACCGTACTTGCTGGCGCTGCGCTGGTGAGAGGTCAAAAGTGGACAGATCATCCGGCAGTGGCATGAGCCCCACCATAACTCGCAAAAACTGCAGCGCCTGGATGAAGAAGTTGAACGGCCGAGGGCTGTTATGCCCACCAGGGAACTTGAACAGTTGGTTGGGCCCATTATGAAGCTTATACAGCGCCTCCACATGGTGCGGTCCCACCAACTCGTCCTGCAATCCCACCACAAAGAACGCCGGCACCACGCACTTGTGCACTTTAGCGATCGGCTTCAACTTGAACATGTCGAACTTGGCTCGCTTCTTAATATCCCGTCGGATCAGTCTCATCACGAGCTTCACCGCAATCTTCGGGACGCCCAGTTTGCCATCTTCCACCAACTCCGTCGCGAGTTTCGGTAAACTCGAGAACGGCGAGTCCAGCACCATGGCGTTCACGGACGAATCCGACTCGGCATACAGCAGCGCCGCCACCGCGCCCATGCTGCGTCCCCAGAGACACAAGTTGGACGCTTCGCCCGTCTTCCGCACGTACTTGACCGCCGTAGCAATGTCCGCCTGCTCGTGGTAGCCCAAGGACACGTATTTGCCCTCCGAGAGCCCGGAGCCGCAGAAATCCAGTGCAAACACCGTGAACCCCGCCGGGAGCGCGTACATGACGATCTCCAGAGCCCCTAGCCTGCAGGAACTGTTGCCGTGCAGCACCACGATGCACGGACGCTTGTCCTGCTCCTGCACTTGTCCGTTCTGAGGCTTGCGCGGCTTCCACCAGCTGCACTCGAGCGTGAAACCCGCCGGGTTCTTGAGCTTCAGGTCCACGCGTTGCACCGACACATCCCCAATCTGTGCGCGCTTTGGGCCGAGCTCGGAGGGCGCGTATTGCGCTCGTAACGGGCGGATCACGGTGCTCACGAGGCCTTCGTAGCCTTCCTTGATCATGGACCACATGCCCCGACGATCGCCGGCGGTGGCTGCGACAGAGACAAGAGACACAGCGCTACAAGGTCAGGTACGTTGCATTGCGGCGGAGGGGGCAGGGGGCGCGTACCGGAGTCGTCCATGGCGGCGACGTTCCGTTACTATCGAAATGCGCTGTATCAGGTGGTAATGACGATCGGATTTGAAGGGGAGCTCCTCGTAGTACAGTTTATAGGCGACGTGTGTGCACGGTGCTTACTTTTGTGGGTATGTATTTTTTGGTGATTTGTGTTTTGGTCTAAGGGAGTTGGTGATGACTCACTCGCTTCAAGGTGCATGCACCTGATACTGCAACAGGTCCTGTGTGACAGGGATGGGCTATTGCTTGTGGCTTATAGCGTCTTGGGGGCAGCCTTGATCGCGGCCTGAGCCGCCTTCTTGAGCGGCTTGGCGAAGTTGAGCGTGTGCTGCGACCAGAGCGTGGCTGTCAAGAGCACGATGGCGCCGCACTGGTGCGAGATGGCGAGCGGGATGGGCACGCAGTTGATCAGCGTGGTGATGCCCAGCAGAACCTGTCCACCGGCAGCAGCCAGCGCCATGTTCAGCGCGTTACGCGATTGCTGCGGCAGCTGGTTCCAGATCTGCGGACGCCGAGCCATGGTGTACACGCCACCGAAACCGGCCAACGTGCTGAGCGCGAGGACGCGGTGGTCCAGCTGCACGAGCGGCACGTTCTCGAAGAAGTTCTTATACTTTGGCTCAATCACGAACAGGTCATCCGGGATCCATTGCTCGTCCATTTTGGGGAACGTGTTGTAGGCCATGCCGGCGTCGATGCCGGCCACGAACGCACCCGAGAGAATCGTGTAGCCGAGCGCTGTCGAGACGTGGCCCAGGATCTTACGAATACGAGTCACCTTCTTCAAGACGTCCGGCGAAATCATCTCACGCGTGATTGCTGCACGCGACGGAGGCGCAACCAGGTTGAAGCCGGTCCAGAGAAGGACACCAAGCGTCGTGAAGGCGAAACCAAGCTGCCAGTAGTAACAAACGGAGAATAAACGAGATAAAACGTCAGCATCAAGCCAACATCATACCATGCACCTTGATGAAAGCTTTGTTCTTACGTGAGTGGCAAGGCGGTACGGGCTGACGCGCACTTCGTTGCGCTTCTGCAGCTGCTCGTGGCCGTGATCCTCCAGACCACTACGCACCATCCACCAGCCCACAGCTCCCTGCGCCGCACCCAGACTGAAAAGCACTCCAAAGCGCTTGTACAGCTCCACAGGCAATTTCTTGCGCAGCATGAAGTAAAACAGCGGCGCCGTGTACACCAGACCAACCGTTCGGCCGAGCATGCGGTGGCCGTACTCCCACCAGAAGATGCCCTTGAAGTCTTCCACCGTCTAGTCATCATCAGCACAAGTTCCGAATCAATTAAAACGCAACAACAAAACCATTGAGGCAGACCCTACCATGTTCTTCCGCTGCTGGTACTCCGGGAACTGCTTGTAGATCTCAAACTGGGCTTCCCACTCCTCCGGGGTCATGGGCGGCAGGCTTCCCTGCGGCTTCCACGACACCATGGACAGACCCGATCTCGTGAGACGGGTAGCACCGCCGACGGCTATCATGCCGCCGACCATGGCCGCCGTACCGAAGATCCAGTACGCGACCGGGCGATTGGCCGCCACGTTCTCAATCGTAGCCGTCGAGGCTGCGAACTTCTGCAGAATTGCACACCACACAGGGTCAACAATGTACAACACCCTCCACTACAATTTCCACCTCTACAGCAACGCTGGCAGCATTGCAATCACTCTCTGCACACGAACCCGAGCTTTCGTGGAGTAAACCAGTGGCTGCTTGGTCGTCTTGGTCGTCTGCAGGCCCAGACGCGTCCACATGGACGTCGACTTGGTAGGAGCAGTTACCGTCGGCTTCACCATCGTCTGGTAGCGGCTGCCGGCCAGTCCGAAGCCTCTCTGCACCACCAGCACCGACAAAATGAGTCAAAAGATCAGAATTCGGGTGGTACGACCCAACCGTTTCCAATGCCAATGGAGGGGGAGCGACGTACAGTGGCGACAAAGCTGTGGCCGGCGCCGAAGTGCGCACCGCGTCGAGCTGCCTGCGCCAGCATCGCGTCAATTGTGCTTGGGACTTGGTCGCGTTTCTTGATCTGGGCGATTTTCAACCAGAAAGTGACCGGCTTCAAAGCCATGCGCGAGGCGTACCCTTGGGGTACACGAGTGTGAGGTGTGAGGTCACCGACTGCGTACCCCATAGTGAAGCCAAGTCAGTGGAATAGCTTGGCTTTACTAGGCGGGAAGTTGAAGCTGCTTGGAGAGGAGAAACGATTGTCCCCGCTTAATCTTTTTAATAGGCTCGACAGTCTGTGTTTTACTCGAAGTACATTATTGTTAAGCTGAGAGAGTTGGATGCACTCCCTGATGTCGTAGCCTAAGCAAAAGCCAATGTGAGGAGAGCAGTAAGCATGGGTAGGATTGACCACAATCTCAAGCTCCAGGAACAAGTAAATTAGTCTACCATGCTCGGCAGTTGTTCCGTTCGCTGAGGGATGATGTCCGACGTTCCAATATGCCCTGGCTGCAACCGATGGTTGACCCAACGCAATCGGTTCAACAGCAACGATGTGGGCGAGCCACATGTAAGAAGCGGTATGACTTCTCACCCGGCGTCGATAGCTACATCCATTTTTGCGACTCACTTCTCCTTACTTAAAGGAGTCCTTACTTGTCAATCTGTCGACATTTGGCATTCCCGCTGAGCAAATGCGAAGCCTGTTTGACCTCACGAGATGTAGAGCGACGAGGGCAAGAAAAGTGCATTGATCTCAAGCGACCACGCAGAGATCAGTTGTCATTTTGCGCGATCTGGAAGAGGAGTTAATCGGACAGCATGGCAGGTGAATTGGTGGATCACAATGGTGACGTTTTTAGCTGCACGGTGGCTTCCGATTTGACAGGCTGTGTCATTCATCTGCAGAATGCTCGACGGATGACGAATGGTTTGCTTCACAAAAATATCCGGTGTTTTTGCGTACCGATTTACAGTGGCCACTTTCTTTTGCTCGACAGGACCTGCTGCGTGAGTTATGAGAACATTAACGAGTTCTGGGTGTCAAGCGAACCGCGACTGAATGACATGCCATGCGCCGCTGTGGGGATCATGCAGGTAAGATTGATTCCTTTTACTAATATGTTTCAGACAAGAATATGTACTTACCGTAGACGTATACATGTAGGACGTGCTTCATGCTCGGGAAGGCACAGGCTGCAAGCCCTACTTTGGTTCGACCACTATTGTCTACAAGCATTCTCCCTACTACATGGAGCTTCGAGTGAAATGCCGAATCCGCCATGTAGAAGTGGAATGGTGTTTCCCATGGTGCCGACATCGGTCGGGGACATCGACGAGAAGCGAGCAAAACGGAGGCAATCAAGAATGAAAAGAGCAAATGAAAGCTGTCTGTATTTGTGGGCAACGAGCAGTTGCTGGTGGCAAGCTCCGAGAAAACGAGCAGATGAAAAGGAAGCGCATTTTTGCTACTTGAAGTAAATACCAATTCAACTTGTGAGTCACTCCGGGCTGCTTATCACCAGAATCTCGTCATTAACGCCCACAGGAAAGGAGTCCGCTTGCATTATAATTAAATATCGGACTCTATTATTTTCCATCACATGACAACGTCCTCATTCAGCCATGGTCTTCACTCTGGTGAGTGACCTTCCTGCAGCTTGCCGTTCCCCACTCATGCGATCCCGAGCTTCTCTTTGCCGAGCTCGTAGCACGAGATCATGATAGCGCAGGACGGCGCCACACGTGCCAGACGTGCGCTGAGTCCCGTGAAGGCTCCACCCACGCCCCTGCTGGCCACCACCTGCCTCAGCACCACCATCCCGGACGGCTGCGATCCTTGCGCCGTCATGGACACCTGCTGCAGCGTCTTGACCACATCAAAGGGGGTCGTCACCGTCGCAGCAATGGCGCCCGACACAGCGCCACACACGAACGCCCTCTGAGTCCGCGTGAGCTCCCCGTCCACCGAATCCAACCGCCGCTGAAGATTCTCGTACGACGTCCAATAGATGGCCGAGAACGGCACGTCGCGAGCCAAGGTGGCCCCCAACCCATTCGTCAAGGACGCGTATCCTCCGCGTCGCACGGCCTGCTGGAACGTGGCCAGAATTGAGGCCCCCACTTTCTCGCCCTGCATCCTCGTGCGGATGAGCTCAATGGGCGACGTAATGGACGCCGCGACGATCCTCGCCGTCGTGCCGGCCAGCAACGGCGCCAATCCCTCGAGCTGCGGGAACCTTTGGCGCCCCTCGTGCAGCAGGAGGTCGTACGAAATGTAGTAGAGCACCGTGGACGGCACGGCAATGACCATCGCGGGGGACAGGCCCGCGAAGAGGCCCTGCAGTCCCTCCGTCTGGAAAATGTGGCGCAGCGCGTGCGACGTGCCCTGCAGCTGCAGCGGCGCCACCGCCC
>JAHWLE010000956.1:0-15570 GCA_024679135.1 Phytophthora foliorum
TTTCTGTTCAGTGTTAAAAACTTGACTCGTCCCTTCCTATGTTAATTTGCATCTTGCTTGGAAATCATTGCAGCTTGACCGGGAAATGATGCAGATGTAGTGGGAAAAAAAAGCGCCGATATCATCCTGTTGTACTCATTGCTGTATTCGATGAATGGAGAGCGTGTAGAAGTCGTTGCCATTACTAATTCTACCTTGGCAGTCTAAAGCAGGATTCGAGTAGCTATGACGTGCGTGGGGCGCGCACTTACACTCCTACCGATCGGGCGCCACCACCAACGGCTATATGATTTCGAGCTTGTTCGCGTCTTCGAACGCATGCTAACCACGGGTCCCATGCTTTTCAACGAAAGAGATCCTTACAGTATCACTCCGGTGATGTTCTCCAACTGAAATACGTCTTCAAAACAACTCATATTTTCAGCGTACTATCCTCGCCGGTCCTGACCTACACGAGTAAAAGTGCCGCGCAACGGGCATTGTGGAGGTGGTGAGAAGAATAACTCACACCAGACTGCAGCAGGCACGACGATAAGAAACATAACGTACTGGCGTGTGGGGAGAGGATATACTAGAGGCGCAAGCAAGACAGTCAGGCAGGCAGGAAAATAAATTACGAACTATATTTACGTGACTACACCAGGTGTCAGACTGCACTTGCATGTATCAGCCGATGATGCGGTCGCCCAAGTACATCCGCGAGGCCGGGATATCGAGCACAAAGGGTTCAAGCGTCATTTCAAACAGTTGGATCTTCAGCCAATCTCAAGGGTAGTAGGTTGTTGACATGAAAGCCTCACGCAACTCTACAGTTGGGAGACAAACTGGTGTCGTCATCCCAGTTGCAACAGGACTGACCATCTCCCATAGCGCTCGTAGGAACTATGTGCGTGCTAGGAGTAGACACTTCTTATTTTCCCTTGAACACACTCGGCATAAACATTCAGGGAGTGCCAGCTCCCCCAGAGGTGTCTTCAGCGAGTCCTACTACAAAGTTAACTTTAGTTTCGTGGTCACTATGGAGACTGCGCAGAACAAGAACCCCAGTCGATGAGTGTGCCGCTATTAGTGCCGTTCACAGTGTGGGGTGGGCTGCTGCTTGCTTATTTCTTTTTTCTTCGAAGGTCGGAGCACCTGTTCGTTGGTAAGCGGATTCACGCCTTCGTTCTTCGTCTGGACGATATTCGACTCTGCGGAAGCCAAGGCCAATTGGTAAAGCCGCGGCATGCGACTGTTGTTGGTATTCTCCTACGAGGCGCAAAGAACAATCAGTTTGGAAGATAAGAGTTTCTGTTCCAGCAATCCTCCAATGATTCTTTGTTATGCCCGGTGCTTGCGGCACGCTGGATCAAGAAGGTGGCAAAAACAAATTGGGGCCGTTCCGGATGAACCTGCTCTCAAGATGGGCAAGTCGGGCGGAGTGTCCTCCAGCCAATTGACAAAGGTCATCAAGACAGCAGCATCCGAGGCAGGATTGGATGCTACTCGCTTTTCGACTCACTCCGTTCGGGTCGGCGGCGCCACCAAGTTGCTCAACGCAGGAGCAGTCCGACGCGTCATCAAGTTGCTTGGTCGGTGGCTTTCATCCTGCTTTAAAGACTATCCCATCCTGACTTCAGAAGGCTCTGCGGGTTTGTCAAAGTTGATGTGCCAGTGATCGCCGCGTCGGAATTCTCTATGTGGGGAATCTCTACGCCTCGCCCAGGCAATGAAGTAATACACGAAACAATAGCCCCACGAGAAGATCTTTGGAAAATGGTGAAACACGCCAAGATGATGCTTGAAATTCTGTATAGCTCAGGAACAAGTTTATTATCTTTCGATTCGGTGTAGATTTCAGATAGGCTTAACCTCGCTCTACATCGTTCACAAATTGCTGCTCAAAAAATCGTTCCTCGGGCTGTTGCTTTGGAAATGGTCATGGGTGTTTGAAAAATCATATTATCCCATCTGACAATAATGTGGAACACGTTTTGAACGACCCCAAACATGCCTTTCCCATTCAAATCACTTCAAACCAAAGCAGGCTCGAGAAGTAGAAGGAAAGTGTGGATTGTTAGCGCAGGTAGTTGATGTGTAGCTGCTGATAAAGACCGCTACATCCTGCAGTAAAAATGTGCTTTCAGCAAGAACACTATTGCGGGACAGTATCAAAGGGTGATGCTATACAAGAGATTTGTAAGGACATCGACATATGTTGGGAACTTCAACTCAGTGTTGGACGTCTGCATTGACTCGCTCGTGCTCCGTTGACGCTTCTTCGACCTCTTGTTCTGGGCAGCGGCAGCGCGTTTACCTAAAGCTTGGGCAGCAGCAGTTTTCTTCTCTTCCGCTGCGATCCGCTTCTCTTCTTGTGTCTGTGCTTTTGCGTTTTGCTTGTGCATCAGCATTTCTCTTTTCTTCTGCGGCGTGAGCAGCAGCAATTTTGTCTCGCTCGTGAATCTTTGCCGCGTCAAGTTTATCTACCCTTTTTGCTCCCTCTCATTGGTTGTGGCGATCGTTGCTTGTGCTCTCAATTCTTTTTCAATGCGTTTATTCTCTTTTTCGGCAGATTATGCAGCACAACGCTCGTAAACAGCGTCGCTCATCATCAAACAGGATCCGTTCACGTATTTATCGTCCGGGTTTCGCTTCGGCTTCTTGGTCAGCGACCGCCCTTCCATCATCCAGTGATTAATCGAAGCAACTCAAACTCGGAGCAGCAGAACTCAATGCAGCGTTAAAAGCTGGCGTAAAAACTGCGATAGTGTTTGTTTCGTCCACCAAGATCTTCTTCTGCATCTGGTAGGTAATAATTTGCTCGTCGAGGTTCCGTTCCGTCGTTCACATTCCAACATTCTCGCTGAAAAATGATACTTATTGTGTTTTGCGATGCATATGTCGTTTTCACATTCAACATAAAAAATGCGTTCATGTCCGTTTTACTGGGGGGTTTCCTAATCGTTTCTTCATTCAAAGAAGCGATAACAATATTGCTCGGTGCTTCGTTCTTATCTTTTCATTGGACTCTATGGAAAATTGATCGGTGGCGGCATTCACTCGTGGGCTTGTCTACTGGTTTTGCCAGCGTCTGTATAATCCATCCAGCAACGAACCCACCATCCCATTTGTGTCCTCTCGGTTCAAGTTAAGGGTTACATTTTATAAAGGTCGTATTCGGGCATGGTATGAACTTGGGTCTGGTAGTTTATGAACTGGTGATTTCACACTGGTCGCTATTTCGGTCGGGATATTTTCAAGGCAAGAATGGATTCGTTTCGCTTGGCGTGCTGTCTGCATGCGTCAAATCTAGGGAACACTTCGCATGCAATGGAAGCGTCGCAAGCATATAATTAGATTCTTTCATTCCTCGCACCAGTGACAGCCCTCTGCCAGAGTCATTTAGAAAACGACATCGGCTCCAGTACTCATCATCGTGGGCCTACTTGGGTCTATTCCATCCTCTACCCGCCATGACGAAGTGGTCTACGAGAGCCACCATGACTCGTCGGTGCCTGGGTCGGTCGCAGCCAGAAGCTCAGCAATGCTCACACACGAATGAGTTAAATCCACCACTTCTGAGCGTGTCGAGCGCTGGCCCTCAAGCGATCCCGACATCAGCCGCGGTGCCAGCTCAATCTAGTGCTGCGGGGGACGCAGCACAGCAGGGTTCAGCCCCTGGAACGGCCACGAAACCACGCGGTTCTCGCACAATTCGCTGTTATAGTGGGTCTAAATACACGAGAGACTGTTGCTCGAAGCAAAATACCGTCCTCAGTGAAGATAGCGATGTCGAAAGGCGTGATCGACATGTTAACTGTAATTGAGCCGGACAAGGTGGAAGAAGCTGGTATCGCATGGGTGAAAGCAGAGATCAAGTCGAGGTGTGCTCGCCTTGGTCACCGCTACTCGGAAACAAAATGGAGATCGTTCTGGGTCTAGTTTAGAGCAACTTGGATTGAGCGCTACTCAGTTCACGAGTGGAATATTCATGACTTGGAGGGATCATTAGTATCTCGAACCAACAATCCACTCGAACGTTTCAATATGGAGATCAACGCGACTATCAAGACGCAGCCAGACTTACCGACGTTCGTCAAGTGTATTCGTGACATATCCCTCGACTACGTTCGCAAGCAGATGCATACCTCGATCGGCCTTCACAGAAAAGCACAGCGAACCTTGCCCAAGCTTGCTGTGCCTGCCGCAGTTGACCTCTCGAGCGTCGAGATTATCGAGAGTGACGACGAGGCGCCTAGTGATGACGAAGACGACGAAGATCTCGTTACGAACGCTGGTACTAATAGCTCTGATTAGGACGAATTGGACAGTAGTTAAGACGGGAGAGTGATGCCGACGATTTCTCGCTTGGCTTTGACGGCGATACAGGCGATAACGGCTCAGCCAACTTCGCCACAGGTAGACACTACTTTGCGCTAATGCAGCACATCGACTTGGCTGACATGCTTTTGGGGTTTTGCAGGCGGGGTTGCTGAATATATGATTCCCTTGTAGGGTCTCGTCTCCGCATCTCCGCAGCTTGGATATTTACTCTACACAGCTCCGCTTCGGTTGAATCATAGTAAATCTAAGCATAATACACTGTGGTCGTGTTTTCATGGGCGGTACGCAGAAGTCGAGTTGATCGATCAGGTTCCTGACCTTGGAGCAGCAGGTCAAATCAGCTTGAAGCACTGGCAACAGCGTTAGCACCAGACCCAGAAGACAAGGAGAGATGGCCGTGTTGAGCGAGGTGCAGAAGTCTTCCATGTCGGAGGATAACGGGTTCATCATATACCCAGTACACGTGACTCCAGATGCTGGTCGGGGATGCCACGATGTCTTGCGTGTCCGACTTGAAAGCGAACAGATCCGTGGTTATGCAGGTGCTCGACGTGGCGAGGGTGCTCATGTAGACATCGAGATTGACGGCATAATCGAGAGTGTGGACGCACAGCACGTCGCACCATGAGCTATCATATAAAACCCGGAGGACGCCACTTCCACGACGCCCTGCGTGAGTGACGCAGCAATTTTCGATTTCCTTGTCGGGTCACACTTCTGCAACATGAATATTTATTCTGCTGTGCTGCGCTTCGATCCACGTAAATCAGACCCAAGCAATATACACTAAGCCGCGCCAAGACGCGGAGAAGCTCTGGATTTTATCGTGTAGAAAGGTTGTGTTCCAATTGAAAAATGAACTTCTGGCCAGACGCATACGTGAGCGTAGTCACAGCAGACTGAAATTCCGTCGCCGAGCACGCGTCAATCACGGGTGCTTTACTGTACAAACGCATCGTAGCACGTATAGCCCCCTCGTTGCCGACTTGACCACTCATCTCTCCAACTGTAAGAACCATAACCTCGCGCTGTTCGTCTTGATGGGTTTGCTGTAGGCGCTGCAATAGAGACATCGTCTCGCTTTCCTTATTTTGATAATGCACTCTGTCTGTGTGCTAGTCTTCAAGACGTAAACTGATGAAGGATATGTACGATAGCATTGTGAATCCCGGGCACGAAATCTCCAGGACAGGGTTTTGAGAAAGTATGATAACCACAACCGTTGGAGATATGGAAAAGAAAACAGGACACAAGTGTTTTGAAGCAGCATTTGTTTTGTTGTTGCCATCCAAAATAAAGCAGGGCTTGCTTCGTACCTGTACCGTTGTCAAGTAGAAAGCAGGCTTGCTTCTCAACTGTACTGTTGCCGTCCAAAAGAAAACATGATTTGCTTCTCAAGTAGTGCATCTGCGCGCAGACTGGATTGAAAGCTGCGTCGCTTTATCCGTTGGT
Source organism: Phytophthora foliorum (assembly GCA_024679135.1). Taxonomy (NCBI): domain Eukaryota; phylum Oomycota; class Peronosporomycetes; order Peronosporales; family Peronosporaceae; genus Phytophthora; species Phytophthora foliorum. The sequence goes on from JAHWLE010000956.1 coordinate 5,776, forward strand.
GATTCGATTGGATTAAGGCTGGTTTAGTTTCGAGAGAATCGGTTAAAAATAAAGCAAGGCCTGCTTCCCAATAAGTGTCAACGAAAGGAGTGCATTCGTACTAGTATTGCAGCCGGGATTAAATGCTGCGCCACTTTCAAGCAACATCGACTTCGACTTTATGCAACCCACACAGGTATAAAATATTCGTAGTCGTTTAATAGAGTTTACAACTTTTGGTGAACATAAATACACAGGATATTCACTATAGCAATGATTTGCACCTCGCCGGTATTTCCAACAGTACACACTTGGGGCAAATGAATGTTTGTTCATTCTGCCACACTTGAAGGGCGTGGCGTGGCGGTTCGCCCCACAATATATACCGACTCGACCAGGCCTGATGCGCCACTAGCACATCTGCCGGGCCAGGCCTTCCGTGCCTTTTGCGAATAAGACCGGGTAATCTTCAAAGGCGTTCGAGAGCCATCTGCCTAGGAGCTTGATGACCAATCGATCCGCCCCGGTATTCAGAAGAGCTGTAGCCCCTCCAACACGCACTGAATGTGTGGAATACCGCGCCGGATCCAGGCCATTTCTTGCTGCAGCTCGCTTGATTAACTTTGCGATGTCTTCGGCCGAGATTCCTCCCTTCTTCGTGGAGAGTGCTGGATCGCTAGCTCTTGTGCCGAACACGGCTGCGGCCTTGTGCACCCAACGCGCTGCCCTCACTGGGCATATGACCTTATCCTGGGACTTACAGTGATACCTTGTCTCCTCGCTCCCGAACTGGTTGTTTTTGGCGCCGTTCAAGGTGATTCCCACGATTTGAGCTCGCTTGGGCTCCACGCTTTGTTCGTCGATGTGTAAAAACCGAATTGTTGAGAGCCGCAAAATGTAGTTATGAGCCTTCCTTCCGATGAACAAATATTCCGACCGCCTGAGGAGAAAGAAATAACCGAGGAGCAGACCACCCCACAACAGCTGATCGCGCGGCTGTGTGAGATCGATGGCAAGGAAGATAGCACGAAGCAGCCGCGCGGTCAAAGGCTGCTGCTTGACGACTGGGTCAGTGAAGCGTCGAATCCCGCGAAGCAAAATGGCGTGACTAGCGTTGACGCCCGGGTCATAACCCGCTGTGTTCTTGTGAAATCAGCGCACCGCGCACAATTTTGTGCATATAGTCGAGTAGGTGTTCCCAACGTGATTTCGGTTCATACCGTACTTCCACAAGTAGACTGCAAATGCGCCCAGCTGCTCCGCGTTTTTGTTGACGTCGTTTGGGGCCAGCCAAGGGCTACAACGAATCATGTTGCATCATGAAGACCATTGATCCCATGCGCGCGAATAATTCTTTCTGGGCGACTGGGAGAGAGCTCCTGCTCGTAGTAGCGCTCCCAGAGACGCGAGAGATCGCGCCAATCGCTCTGGATCTTCACTTGTGCCCATTCAACACACAAGTTAGGAAATAAACGAGCTAGAGACGGCGACTGCCACACCCTGCTGCCCGCGTTGGCCATTTCATTATCCACCCCGGCAATGTGCGACGCGGTTGAGCAAAATTCGTGCTAGACTTCACAGATACCGAGGATTCGTATCAACAATTGTGCAAATCTGTTGCGGCTCGCCTTGTGATTACTCCAGGCGACAGCAGAAGTGTTATCTATCCAAAACCGAACGTGGGTGAACGCCTCGTTGCAGGAGCTTTGCCAGGCGTGACCACCAAGGATGCGAAAACAGCGCTCATCACCTCGCGTACATTTATGCAGAATTGGCTGTCGCCAGTCTCGTTGCAGCGGTGAATCAGTGCGCGTTCTGCGCTTGCAAATTTTACTTGTAAATACTGTCGTTGCGCCGGAAACAAGGCACATAAGCCTTGATCACTTGCATCCATATGGATGTGGAAGTCAGGATCGTGCCGATGAGTGAATCGAGCCATAGGAATTGCGTTCAGCTTGCCAATCCGTAAAACCACTAAAATCTACCGTAGGTCGTCCTTAGCTTCGTCCGATACCTCAACAGATCCGTACTTTGGAGCACGGCGAGTTAACGCTGCAACGCGCTGGTAGAACGGGGCCGCGGACCTAACGCACGAGACTACGTGCCGCAAACTTCCCATTACCTTCTGAAGATCCGTTTTAGTTGTTCTAACGCGGCCTAGCATGGCTCGAAGCCGATGTAGAGCTTTGGATATTTTCTCCATTGACATAGAGATTATCTTTGCTTGCAGATTTCAATCCAAGCCGAGGGATCGACCCGTTTCGAATCAAGTTGTAAATTTCTTTTCGTTGCACGCACCGGGGCCCAGGTCTGAGACCATCGCGGACCGAAGTGCCAGTTCAGCTTCAGGCAGCCTTGATCCGATATCGGGCTCGATAGCAGAGTGGTCGTCGCACCATGTCTTTGCATCGAACGTGCCCCGCGTTATCTCCGGTTGCAACGGCCACTTCGGTGCTGAACTAGCATATAAGTGACCAATTGCTGCCCCGGCGACCCAGTACGATGACGGAGAATTTCTCCAGTCGAATGACCAACAAAGATCCACTACGAGAATGCCCAGCTCAGGGATAGTGCCAGCAAATCGCCCGACATGGTCGGCGGATATTGGGATATTCCGAAAGGCTCCATTTACGTCGCCAGTCATCATGCGTTGCAATGTAGGAAATTCGTCAGCTACGTCGAGGACTCGATTGGCCAGCGCTTCAGGTCCATCGTAGCGAACATTCACTTCGTCGTCGGGCGCAGTGTTGTCGTTCACCGAGTCCCCTTCTGGAAAGGAGAGGTCGTGAATGATGCGAGCATCAATTGACAGATCGACCTCTCCCTTCTGTACAGCTCCAAACGGGCTGCACGTGACACCTATTAATACAGGGAGGAAACTAACATCGAGAACGAGGTAGCGACCTGAATCTTGACCAGCCCGCAAATTCTTGACGATGGTGTTGAGCGCTCTTGTGGCGGACCCATGATTTGACGAAGCTGCAACCTGTTGTTTGAAAGGAGCCTTCCATGATGGCGCTTCACCGTGATGGACAATGCTATGCCATTGGGAACGATAGCGGTAATGTCGCCACGCTGGCAAATCCGTGGGTTCTTCTAGTGCTTTGTTCGGGCGTAGATCTTGGTCGCATTCGCCTCAGTAGTCGGACAAACTCTGGTAGCTGGAAATCGCCTCGCCGAATCAATTCACTGTAGACAGCTTGCTTATTCCGATCAATCAAATACGCCACCTTGTGGTTGCGAGTGATTGAAACAGGCAAAGACTCCGGAGGTTGTAGGCCGTGACGTTGGAGTACTTGATTAAACCGTGACGCAGCAGCTTCTAGATGCGTTTGGACCAAACGCAGGCGCACAAGCACCAACTTCTGGAACAGGTGCTGTTGCGTCGCCACGAAGGTACTCTGGGATGGTGGTGCTATCGTCGGCTTGGGCAAAGCAGGTAAACCGCGTATGGACATGCTCGATGGCTTGATCCGGTCGGGCAGACCGGGGGTGACTCGTCGGCATGAGTCGATAGTTTGGCCCGGGGGTGGACGAAACCGACGGCTTGAGCCGTTTGGGTGGCCCGAGAGTGGACGGAATCGACGACATGAGTCGGTCAAGCGGCCCGAGGGAGGACGAACTCGACAGCTTGAGCCGTTCGGGTGCCGCGAGAGTGGACGGGCGCGACGACGTGAGTCGGTCAAGCGGCCCGAGGGAGGACGGGATCGAAGGCTTGAGCCGCTCTAGTGACTCAAGTGTAGACAATTTCGACAGCTTGGACTGGTTGGTGGACCAAGATGAAGTCTCCATCTTCCTTGATAATCCCGCTGGGGTGTTGTTAGACGACAACAGGCTACGCTGTACCCGGCCTTCAACCCGTGGGGTGAGTAGGCTGGCGCTCACCTCCTGGCAACGTCATTGCATATCCGTGGCCAGCCCTCCGTAATTCTTGACGACGAACTCTTGAGCAATTTCAGGCAGTGCAGCGGGTTTGAAATGACAGAGGCTCTTGATTACGCAACTGCCATTCTTACCACGGACCCGAACTTGTTGTAGACCTTGACATGTATCATTTTCATCTCTGCCGCCATGATGGAGCTGGGGCTTTGGCTGATACAAGGTTGTGGCCAGTACACCTCGACCGAGACATCTTGGGTCGAACCTGCCTCGTATAGAACGGGGGCAATGGTACCGGCAAAGCTCACATCGAGCCACCCTTGACACAGGTCCGACTTCCAGTGGTAACCAACCACCATACCATAGTCCCATACTCGGGCTCCCCCTGGTCGAACCCTGGATGTGCAGATAGCGCTACCTACAAATGTGTCGGCCCCATCTTCTGCCTCTTCGGCTGAAACCGCCCGAGGTGTGAGCTCGTCTTGATTCAGTTCTGCCGTCTGCTCTTCATCCTCCATCCAGCGTCCGCTACGCACTAATTTGACCTTCACTCGTCCTCCGCGGGTTGTTCCTCCCTCTGCCTTGCCGTACGCGAGCCCGACGAGGTTGAAGACTTCCGGTCGCAGATAGAAATAGCCAGATGCCATGGGCGACTGCGGAGCTAGTCCGAAAAGGTTCCTTGGAGGTTTTAACTTCGGCGATGGAAATTCGAGAATGGACAGCCCTGTGGCCTGCTTCTCGAGCCTACCCGACCCATCTATAGATATTGCGTGCTACTGGGAAACTACGCCTTCGTCAGCAACCGTTACAACTTTGGTCGTTTCTGTCGCTTCCGCAACCTGCAACCGCCTCCAACTACAAGGCCGTGCGCGGGCGCCCGGGTGAGCTCTGAAATTCAAAAAAAATGAAATGAAAATGGTGTTGTATATGCGTTAATCATGCTGGCAACGTTCATCACATTCTTGTTCGAGAGCTTCGAGTCGGCGTGTGTCTTGAAGAGCAATTTTGTTAGGAGTGAAATAGCTCAGATACTTCACCGTTAGCTTTTCATTGAGATATAAGTGCTCCAGAGTTGTAACTGCTACGTAGAAAGAAGATCGCTGCGGGGTCTTTCTCGTGGGATGACTTAATGGTCCAATAATGACCTTTTGAACCTTGAGTCCTTAGCACTTCTCTGATGTGAGCGAAAATGCAGGTACTAGTGGGCATTGTTACACTTGAACAGTGAAATGGACATAAATATTTGGTGAATATGCCACATCGAACGAAGAGCGAGATAATTTTGAGAATCCTGACGAAGCGATTGCATATTGGCAAGCACAATGTAGACACTAGTAGCGCGCTCCTTGTTGGCCTTGATTTTCACGAGCTCGTCACCGTCGGTGGCGATGGCGGTGCCAGCCGTCACGATGGTGGCGTGTCCGAGCCGAAGTCGTGTTCAGTATGTCCAGATACTACTGGCCGAGGCGGCGCATGAGCCCTCGAAGACGAGCTTGCCGCTGCGAAGTAGCGAAATGGATATGATCGTAGAAATTACTGGTGCTGGAGTTCCTGGTGCGACCGAACCCGGATCCTATTGTCATAATAGAAAATCTATTGTCATAATTTTAAAGTTTTTTTTTCAATTGTCGCGTGAATGTTGAGCGAGCACGCCACAAGCAACACGCAACATTTTGACTAGTTTTCAGTTTACATTAGCGATTTTTAGCGATTGGAGCGATCTTGGCTCAAGTTACTGTCGATATCTCTAAAGTTAGCAAGTTGAAGTTGCATTATGAGAGGATTCCGACGAAAAGCAAAAATTAAAGATTTTTTTGTCAGCTCTTGAGGGTTTATTAGATTTGGAGATGAGCTGGTCTGCTAGTGCTGTAGCCGATTTTTCCGATTTTTGACAAACATGCTTTCTGAGCGGAGAATCTGATCACTGATATACTCTGAAATAAATTTCAGAGAACTTTGGTCGAGCTTTCATCATGGTCGGGCGTTAAGGTCGTGAAAATCACCTGACCTAAAGTCCATGCCATGCCCGAATACGACCTTCAAAAAAATCTACTTCGAAGTACCCAAGTTAAGTAATCGAAACTAGGCAGGTAGACCCCGCATTCCTGACAGGAGAACATGAGTTTGAAATCCCCCCACAAACTTGTTTGGCGACGACTTTAACATATACGGAGGACCACCACGCCAACACTGTTGGCTCGTCTAACTAAACTACTGTTGATGTTCGGTAGTCTAATGACGAGCGCGGCTGGCCAGTTTCAAATACTCCTTCGTCGAACTCTGTCTCTAACTCCCTTCCTCCCTACCACAGGATCCGCAATTCTGGAAATTATCGCCGGCGGGCTGTGCGGCGACCGACTGGGAGACTCAAGCGGATTCATCATAAAGGCGATGGAGATTTTGGACACAGTTGTTTTTGGCGGCGAATCGCAGGAAACTGCTTCTGCTGCCGTTGGGTGCGTTATAGCGTTGCTGTCCATGGAACGTCTCAGGTGGGCCTTGCAGTAGCCTTGTAGTTGAACGAATTTCTGGCACTCACGCACGGAGCAGCGCCGGCCACCTCCGTGTGAGAGGCACAAGCCCTTGTACTGAGCAAGTTTTCCACAGCCGTCGAACGCGCAGCGTCGGCCGCCTCCGTGCGCCACACACAGCCCTCGACTTTGAGCCAGCTTGGTGCAATCCGGTCCGCGACATCGTACGCCGCCTCCGTGTGCTTTGCAGAGTCTTCGTGTCTGCACTTGTTTCTTGCAGTCGGGTACTGTGCAGCGGGCTGCCCTGCGGCGCGGAGTTGTTGGTGACATAGTGTGTTGGTTGGCTGTATAATAGTAGTGTTGGCTGCGTCGATTGTTTCAGAGTGACAGGCGCCGCCAGCTCCGCCGTTCAAGTATTGTTTATTCATAATGTCTGAGGGTGAGCGTCACACACCGCGTGATGATTAACCTTGTAGTTTTTTATTTGCAAGCCAGCCTCACAATCGCTATATAGAAAGGAAAGCTACATGCACAATGCATGGTCACTATAGGCTGGAAAGCACTTACAACTTAACTACTGTTCCTTGTACTCGATCTTTGACTGGCTCAGCATGTAGATCAATGTTTGTCGACCTTTCATAACATACAAGCGTCACGTGGCACGTGATGACAAATCTCCATAATCACGGCTTGCCTTTTTCACCCTTTTATAAGCCATCTGCCGTCGACACTTAGCCACACCAGTTATGTCTCACACATATTATGGTGTAGAACACATTACTATCCCATAGCAAACGGCACTCCCCGCCGAGCGCCATGATGAGCGAGATGGACCCGCCGCCGACGTCTCGCCTGCGTCGGCGCAGCTTCTTCGAGGGCATGGAGAGCGAAGGCTCGGCCACCGAGAGCATCACACTGAACGAAAGCGACCTGGCGTCCGCGGCCTCGGCCTCAGCGTCTCTCAGCGACGGCGAGAGCTTCGGGGGCGCTAATTCGCCGCTAAAACAGGCAAAAGTGAGTCCGGGCAAGCAAAACGGAGCTAAAACGTCGGAGGAGCAGGAAATGTTGCGAGCTAATAATAGGTTGCGCCGCACGCTTAAGTTGCTGCAAGACATGTGGAGACGACTGGTTACATGGCTACAGTTGCTCTATGTGGCGTGGGCCGCCAGGTTCCCGGCCGCGGCGTCCAAGGTCGAGGACTGGAGACAGAAGAGTACGTGGGTGTTTAAAGGCCCAAAAAACTGGATCAAAAAGTGGAAAGGGGACCCTACAGCGCCAGTCAAGTACTGGGTCTACCCCACTCAATGGCTCACTTACGCCTCCATCAGCCTCGTGCTACTGCAGATCGTCATTTTCTGCAAGTTCCAGACCGTGTCTTTTGACCTACGGGTCCATGAGTGTGTCTTCAGGGAGAGGCTTTTGGCCTCGGCTGGCCTGATGCAGCCCCATGCAGTGCCCACGACCCACGTCCAGCCGGCTGCAGCCCCGCTGAGGTTTTTGGAGCGTCGGTTCGAGCAGCAATACAGTCCAGGAGCTAGGCAGCCTGGACAGGCGAGACTGCCCTGGACGTGTCTAGCGGTGATTCCTACGGGAAGTGACAGTGCCATGTCCCAAGCCACGGAGCTGGCGTTCTTGTGGCCGCGCAGTCAAGTGGTGGCCGCCAAGGATCAGTCCAAAATTGCGAGCAGAGTTCATATAGCTGTGGGGGCTGCTCCGCTGGATCGCGGAACGGAGACGCAGGCTGCGAGTGCAGGAGTGTTTGCGGCGTTGTTCCCGTTGAGCTCGATGCGCCCGGCACTTTTTGCACCGAGGTTCCCGGACTTGGTGCTTGTGAAGACGGAGTTTGCTCTGCGGCAGATGTTGAAATTCCGTCAAGAGCGACAAGAAGAACGCGATCACAGAGGAAGAGCTGGAGTTAATGCACTGAATCTTCTTGGGCGGACTTCGCCTGTGGATCTGGGCGCTTCCGACTTGGCTGCAAGCCATTTCGGCGTCTACCTGTTGAAGACAACGGTGCCGGACGTGTATGATCGGCATATTCACAAGAAGTGGGACGAATTTTTGCATGTAGTGGTTGTGGGCGACGCTGACAAGAAGGAGCAGTTTACTGAAGAACTGTTGTCGGCTTGGGTGGCACACCCATCGTGGCCCATGCTGCACGTGCGATTCCAGCGGTCGTTGGCGCTCTGCGGATCCTTCCAGCGCGTTCTGAGCAGTATGTTGAAGGACTACGAGGCTGATGCTGAAGCGGCAGAAGCTGCTGAGGCAGCAGCCGACCCTGATCGAGCTGCTGAGGACTGGTTGGAGGGTTTGGATAGCCCAAAGAAGCCGGCCAAGAAGCCGACGAAGCGTGAGCTCAACATCGATTTGGTATGCGAAGAAGAAGCCAACTCGCTCCTAGAAATTGTAAGGCTCAAGAACACTATCGGAATGCACCTGTTCCCGGTGCCACCCGAGGTGGAGAAATACGAAGAAACCGTGCTGGAAAGCGCAGCGGTCGGAGCCGTCACAGTGACGTATAACACCCCAATTATGCAGGAGTGGGTGCCGGATAGCTTCGGACTGCGCGTTGGTACTTTTGACTATGACGGGCCTGTGGACACCGGCGCAGCAGATGAAGCAGACCCGGAGACAGGACCCAACGCTGCGGGCCACGACAGTCCTGGTGGAGAGAACGGCCTTAACCGTGGTGTGCGGGAGCTAGCAGATGGTGGGTTCTTCGTGAAGTTACCCTCGGTGCACGTGACCTCTAGTGAAATTGAGTATGCAATTAAGCAATTGCTGGTGCTGGACCGAGTGAGCCGAGTGGCGGCCGGACGAGCCGCTCGTGTGCACTACCTTCGAATACGGACACATTACTTGTCAGCCGTGGCCGCTCTCGATGCAGCTGTGTGCGAAGGAGACAGCGACGACATGGGAGAAACGCAGAGCGAAATCGGACAGCATAGACGCAGAAAAGTCGAAGTCGAAACCCTGCGAGCATTCTTGTACTAAGAGAATTGCAGATGTAAATGCAGTTTTTTTCATGCGCCTCAGCGCGACCTTCAGCTGGTGAAATTAGATTGAAGATGAAGTTGTTACATGTATTGTGGCTTGCAAAAGGTTTGGCAAATCCTATGGTCAAAGGTCTGATATAGCGGGTCGGATATATTTTGCAGCTCCGAGATAAATGCATAGGTCCCCAGTGCAAGTAGGATTTAACTGGCTCAGCCTCGGTCGAGTTGTCCAAACAGGTCAGAATTGCCGTTTTAAATCGGCAAAAACGACTGGTCCTCACGTTATATCCGATGTTGCTCCTGTTGTGAGTTCTTACACTTCGGTGGTCTCCATGACGTACACGGATGACTTTCGATGGTGAGCTGTCGCACTTCTTCACGTGTACGCTCACTGCACAGCTTCCTTTGCCCTTCCCCCCCCCCCTCAGCAGGAAGCAGTCAGGTACCACAGCTGGGTGTGGCGGCGGCGG
>JAHWLE010000957.1:0-15569 GCA_024679135.1 Phytophthora foliorum
CCCGCGCAGATCCTGGCCAAGCTGCCGCGCACGGAGCGGAAGCGCGTGTGCGGCGCCATCTTCTCGGCCGACGAGGTCGCGTACAGCTGCCGCAACTGCCAGCTGGACACCACGTGCGTCATGTGCAAGGACTGCTTCACGCACAGCGACCATGCAGGACACGACGTCTACTTCCAGCGGACGACGGCGGGCAGCTCTTGTGACTGCGGAGATCTCCATGTAAGCTGCAGTTTTTGAATTTTTGGTACTATTTGTGGTGCTGAATATTTTATTGTTGTGGTGGTAGGCGTGGAAGCGGAGTGGCTTTTGTTCCAAGCACAAGGGAGCAGAAATGTCGGGGGCTGGAGCCAAGAAGCACAAGCTGCCGAAGCATGTGGGACTGATGGCGCCCGTGGTGATTGAGGCGGTGGTGGGGCATCTTTACCGAGTGTTGCTGGGAGTGGATTATGGATTCGAGCTCGCACAGGCCTTCGAGCTGTTTACGAGAGACATCCCGCCCCAGTTGTTGCCGATTCAGAGTGATACGGACGTGGCAGACGCTTCTGAGAGCAGAAGCAGCCCAGCGGCGGTGTCGACGCGGTCGGGTCGATTGTCGGCGCAGTTTTTGACTGAACCTGGAGCCAGGACAAGTGGGCCGGGAGGACGACTCGAGGCGCAGGCGAAAGAAGTGAAGCGCGAGCCAAACTCGTCTGACGATGGCTCGAGCGATGCAGTGCTTTTTGGAATTCGTCTGCACAATGACGACGTTCACTCATTGACTGATGTGATCAGTCATCTTTACGTGGAATTGGGAATATCCAAGACCCAGGCGCGTACGGCAGTTAACCAAGTTGATAACCAGGGAGATGCGACAATTTCGACAAAGCCGTTGCTCCAATGTACATCGGTGGTCGGCAACCTGGTTCGTCGCTCGTTGAATATCTCTGTGGCGCCGACATGGTGGGAAAAGCAGATGGAAGGTGTGCCTGCCCTTCTGGAGTGGTTACAGTTTGCGAGTACAACCTCAGATGGTCTCAGCGAGCTTGTTTCTGAAGCTCTTCAGAAGCCGCGGTCTCCTGACCTCACAGGATTCCAGCCTGTATCGAGTGATTTTCCCAAGGGCAAGACTGTTCAGGAATTTGTGAAGGAGCGGCATATTCGTTTACACAACAATGCTCTGGACGTGCTTGTAGCACTGATTGCAGATGACAGGGACGTTTTTACATGGGCATCTGAGCAAGAAGCAGCTCAGCGTCAGCGCTTTGATTTCCGAGCAGAAGGTGCCTTTTCGACTGTGACATCTGCAGGATTCCTTGCAGAAGGGAACCGCGTCAGCTGCAAAAACATATTTATTGAGGAGTTTGTCAAGGCCGTATCGCTGAGTCCCTCTTATCGCCGTCATGAAAGTGTTCGAAAGAGCTTCGACGCGGTGGTGAATAAATACTTCACGTCGGAACAAGAGACATCTACTGACGCCCAAGCAGTTACTTCTTCAGCTTTGACGCTGCTGATGCGATATGATTGTACCTTACGAAAGAAGGCTGTGGAGCGATCGCATTCGTTTTTGCGTGAGCACTTGGTAGACATCAACTTCCGAGGTAGCATGCTGGAAGCGTATTTGCGATCATACGCCTCGATGACGAGCATGTTTCTTCGCGGTCTGGGCAACTCGACCGAATCAATTTTTGATTTCGCAGTGCAGTTCTTAACAGTACCCCACTTGGTCCAGAACTACACAAAGAAGGAAGCAGAGGTGCATCCCGGTCGATCAGAACTGGTTCGTGAGCTTCTATGCGCTCTGCACACAGTATTTCAATCTGCTGTTGAAAAGGAAGGGGCTCTAAACGCCGACCACTCTGCGTTAAGCAGCCAGAAGTACAAGGTAAGCATACCAGTCTGTTGGTTGGTGTTGTATTTTGGATGATAGAGTACTCATCTTGTCGCTTTTTTTTATGTTCGCTTGATCATGTACTGTAGCACTGCGTGGAGAACATGGAATATGTTTTCAATATCGGTACGCTTTCGAGCGAACTTGTGTGCAATGCGGACAATTTGAAAATCTGGCTATCGTGCCTGAGCATTCTTCAGGTAAACACAATCAGACTGTTATTTTGCTGGACATCCAATACTAAACACGTTATGCATCGTTGCCGCAGGGAGGGGATCCTCAAGTGCGCCGAGGGATTCACCAGCCTCATGTGGAATACGAGTCAGACAGTTGGTTGTCGATGTTTAACCTTGGCATCCGCGTCCACTCGGTGTTCGCGATCTCTTGGAATGGTTTTAATCCGTCCCAGTTCGAAACCCCCCTACTGAAGGTAGCTGAGATTTTCGGTCCTGTCATCGACGCCACTCTTTCGTCATCAGCTCGCCTAAATGACAAGGTGGCGAAAAAGAAGCTGGTTCCAGTGACGAGGCTGGCGTCTGTTAGTAAGAGGGGTGCTGGAAGTCGAGAGAAACCAATTTCGACTTACGACTTCAACGTGGCATCCCAGCCAACTTCTCTGCACATCCCTTTGCACCGTTTCCTGACAGCGGCAGTGCGGCATATTTGCATTAGCCAGTCAGGATTAGGAAACTCAATCCCTGCGGACGGCCTGTTGAGTGTATTCGGGTTCGACAAACTGTCGGCTGACAAGCAATGGGAGCTCGTGGAGATGCCTCTTCGATGCTTAGTGATGGCATCTCAGATTCACTCCAACCTGTGGCGCCGCAACGGGGACGAAAACATGCTGGCCCAGCTGTACAACTACTCGGCATTGCCGTACTGCATTCATTACCGCGACGCAGACGCGCTAATGCTGCAGCTCAGTGTCCTTATGACGGGTCCTGATGCCCTCTTGGCACGAATGATAGATCGGTTCCAACTTGGCAGTTTTTTCGTGCTGCTCAAGGGGAATTCAAATGCAACTACAAACGATGGCTCGGGAGAATTAAACGATTTGGTGAAACAGTTTGGTTACTCTCCTTTGGAGCAAGGCATTGATGAGCAGCAGCGTCTACAAATGCTAGAGGAGTTCCTACGGCTCGTAATCGTGCTCGGCACAAGTCTTCCGAGCTCTACTGGTGCAGCGTACGACAATGAATTTCTCGCAGAAGAGATGCTGCAGCACTTGTGTGCCAAGTCTCTTCCGTTTAGCAAGTTGTTCGACCTCGCAATTCTGCCGTCCGGCCAAGATGATATTCCTACGGCGCGGCTAGAAGCTGTTCTTGCAAAGGTGTCCGATTTTGTGCCACCGTCTGGTCTTGAACCGGGCCACTATGCATTGAAGGAGGGTTTGTTGGAGAGTTACAACCCGTACTTCCTTCATTTGAACCGCGAAGCGCACGAATTGGCTCGTGATCGTTGGACAACTTATCGCAACGCGTGCCGCCAGAAGTCAAAGAAAATTGACCCCGATTCCCCCCCGAAAGAGCCGTTGCGGCATGCGCAGGCTCCAGTCGCTTTCCTTCGTCCAGTCCAAGCGATTTTGACGTGTGAAAGCACAGTGGCAATTGTGCAGATAATTCTTTGGAAGGTGATATCCTCTGCCCACCCAGTGTCTGCGTCGGCGTCAACTTCTTCGAGTTCGGATAATAACGTCTCAGACGCCGTTATTTCGACCTGTCTGCATTTGCTGGTGCATGGGGTTCACACAGCATCTCTAGCTCCGGATCACCGCTTCTGGACGCGCTTGAGCAAGACGAATCCAGCCACCGCCAAATTATCGATACTAAATCTTTTGAGTCAATTGCTGGAGCAAGCGACAACGTTGCTCGACAGCGAACAGACTGGAACGGTGGAATGGCTCATTTGGAAAATTACGACTGAATCACCTACTTGCAGGAAGGTGTTTGAAGAGTTGGCAAATGACGCAAAGGCTAAACAAAAGAATGCTGAAGCGTCATTTTCGGCAAGTGGTGGTTCTGCTCAAGGCAGTAATTCTTCACCTATGACGTTGGAGCAGCGAAAACTGGAGGCTAGAAAGAGAGCGATGGCTGCAATGGCAAAACGGCAGGCCGCTTTCCAGGCGATGGTTGACATGGCGGGTGAGGAAAAAGAAGAAAAAATGGATGAGTCTGAGGAAGGAAATGTTATGGGCTCGCTAGGCAAACGCAAGCCTTCGATCGAGGAAGAACCTGTTGAGTCTACAAGTAAGCGCCAGAAGATGGAGAACGAGAAATGTTATAGCTGCATTCTCTGCCATGACAACTCGGCACAAGGTCAAATGGGGATGGCAGCTTATGTCCATCAGTCCACTGTCCTAGCTCCCGGATTTAGACCTGAGCCTCACGAAGCGCTAGGCCAAGAAGGTAAGAAGGTGCGCAATCATGTGAAGGAAGTGATCGAGAAGATGGAGTTGTGTTCAGGCGGCAGCTCGACGTCGTCTGAAATGGCGAACTCTCCGTCTCCCACATTGCGTGCTTTCTCAACTTCTTTTCCTGAATGGTACATGGATGGCTCACTGGACGACCAGCTAACTCGCGATAATACGGCGCAAAATAGCCCCCTCCCGCCGGCAGCTCGTCGCCCTCGCAACGATCGCATACGCTTCGGAAACGGAAACATCCCGATGCTCGAAGGTGAACTACTTCAGACGGACGATGAGTTAGAGGTTCTTGAGGGCGTTTTAGATCTCCGTGAGGACCAACAACTTTTTCCTATGGATATGCGTGGGGCTGTAAGTTTGGATTTACGCGGTGATCGTGTGGAGCCACGTAGATTGGGAGGTCGTGAAATAGCTGGTGCGCGAGTTGGCAACGCACGTGGACAAGGAGGGCCGATGAACGACAGTGATGATGATGGATACGAAGATGTTTCGTCGCGTTTCCGTCTGGAGCGTATGCCACCTGGCTTTGGTCGGCCTCACGAAAGTGCTAAGCTTTATCTCACTCCGTGTGGTCTGCATGTCCGCACGTGCCAGCATGCGGTGCATATCCACTGTCTTGAGCGTTACATTACTTCTCTGCATGACAAGGCGATGCGCGGTGAAGAGTTTGATGGAGTTCAAGCTATAGACCCGGATTCTGCGATGACGCAATTCCTATGCCCATTGTGCAAGACTTTGAGCAATTTCTTGATCCCAACATCAGAGCCTCGGATCTCGATTGCGAAGGGGGACGAAAGTGAGCATAAACGCTCTGAAGTGGCGCGAGGAGACGAAGAAGAAAAATCTCCTACATGGGACACAATTGTTCAGGAACAGTTATCAATGCCAGGATGGTATCGCTCGGTGCTTGGGCGTGACGGAGGTTTTGAAGACGACGAAAACGATACCGAGCACGATTTATGGCGGGATTACTTTGAGGAGACGCTGTGGGAGCCTCATGGTAGCCTGGAGAAGGGTGCGCCTTTCTTGTGGTCTTCGTGTGCGTTTACCTTGGCATCTTTCTTGACTGTTGCGGAAGACGAATACCGCAACATATCTAGAAGCAACGCCCCTTTTGATGCACTAACGGACCGATGTCCTCCATCTCTAGAGAAGGAGATGGAATCACTGACAGCTGTCACGAAGTTTTGCCGGTGGACATTTTCGCTATTGGAGCACAGTGCTGACGCCAAGGTGATCTGGGAGACTGCTAAACGCTGCTGTCCGATTAATACTGAGACCAAACGCGAATACCGCAAGTTTACGAAGGTACGACAGCTGCTTGACGGCGAGTTTATTGGGTTGTGCTGGGTACTAATTTGTTCCGCTATATCTGTATCTGTGCTTCGAAGGTGCTTGGTTCAATTGATGCTTGCCTTCGCGGAACCATTCTGGGTCTACTAGTGGCAGACACATTTACGGTACGATGAAGTCTCTGTGCTGCAGTTTGAGATCAAGCTCTAAGTGTCTTGTGTACTTGCTGTAGGCTTTCGTTGTGGCAAGTGTTATCGCAGACGGACTCGAGACTATCTGGCGCTTTATTCCAGTGTTTACTGCTGCAGACCTGCTTCAACGTCTGCATGCTGAGTTTTTCGAGCCTAGCAAAATTGAGGGGGCGTCACTGTTTCAAGACAAGTTTTCTGTTGTTGCAGCAAGTGAGACTGAGTCGTCTGCTCAACCAGCCGCAACCTCAGAGGCTAGCGCTGTTGTTTTAGCCCCGCGCCGCACTCGAAGTGGCCGTTCTATAAGCCCTGCAGCGCCTGTTGTAACCGCTGCTGGATCCGTACAACAACTGATGCAAGCGATGGAAGCTTCTGGTGAGGGGGAATCCGAGGAGTATGCTGTACTACATCTGTTGCAGCGGATGGCGAAGACGTGTTCTTCTGAAAATCTAAAGCCGCTCACAAGTGTTAGCGATGTGAGATCGCGATTGAATCGCATCTTGCCGGCGAATGCTGCATTTGTTCGGCGTATGAAGCTTTTCTGGCGATGCCTGACGGACGAAAATACCGACGCGTCTGCAAGTTCTAGGCCGATGCAAATTCCCACGTTGGTTGACATTGCCCGCAGTAACGACCCCACGTTCGATCAGATCTGGCAATGGTGCATGGATCGTATGCTCAGCAAGACACATCTTGGTAGCTCAAAGGTTGGCGACAAGTGCGAACACACTGAAGGTTGCAGTGAAGCGTACGTTGCTAGCATGTTCATCCTGCGCGAAGTGCCCACGCGACCGCGGCTGATTGACTTGCCCGTCCAATACGATGAGCTCTACAGCGAGATGGCAGGTCGCAAGTGCACGCGATGCGATAAAGCACCTTGTGACCCGGGTCTGTGTTTGATATGCGGCGAGTACCTTTGCTGCGGAGATTCATGCTGCACTCGTGCTTTCATGCCACACGGGCCACCTGTGGGTGAATGTACCCGTCATGCTGCTGAGTGCGGAGGTGGTGTGGGCATTATACTTTTGCTCGAGCAATGCCGGATTGCAGTTGTTGGCGGTAGCATGGCAGCGTACTTCCCATGCCCATACGTAGATGCACACGGCGAAGAAGACGTCGGTCTCCAGCGGGGACGCCCGCTTCGACTCGACATGGCTCGTTACAAGTATCTGGAGTCACTGTGGCTCAGTCATCGTATCTTCACTGAGGTATCGCGGCAGCGCAATCTGCGTGACCCGCAGTATACAATCAACTTATCGTATCTGTAAAGCATGCCACACAAGTGTGTTTGGCTGCACTTTCAGGGCACAGGATAATAAACAGCTCCATTGATATAGGCATCGATTCTTGACTTTATTACCTCGTCTTGATGCTACAGTTTTCCGTCACCTACCCACCGAGGAAGGTAAGGTGCGCAGGCAAGTCGGCATCAGCATAGCGCTCGTCCTGGAAAAACATCCGCAGCAGACGGCAGTTGCCGGCAACGCGCACCTCCGTCGTGGTCACATGACGAGTTCCGAACGCTTGATGTGTGAGGTCTTGCAAATCCATGCAGAGGTAGCGCCAGCCAGGCTGCGTCCCGAACGCGAGTGGTAGCTGGCATCTCGAGTCTTCGACCCGTGCAAGGGATCGCGTGTTGGTCACCGTGAACTGCCGATACTTCTGTGTATCGTCCAGTACTTCGACATGGAATTCTAGGAAGAGATCCATGTTCTTGATAAACATCACGAGGTAGCGGAAGATGCTGCGTACAGGAAACACAAGCTCAGCATCGGTGCCCAGCACCTGAACCACATCTTCCTTAACCGTCTCGTCCTCGAGCACGCATACATCATTGCCGTTCATGAGACAGCGGCATTCCTCTTGAGCTTGCAAAACAGTTGGGTGTTCTGCGAATGGCAGTACGACAGTCTCCGACAGGATACTGAAATTAGAGCTTGTGTTCCTGTCAGAGTTGCTTTTCTTTTGGGGATTCCAGCCTCTGGATTTGTCGGTTGGACGAATTGGTTCTGGCTTGAGTTCCGTGGAGAGGACTTTCGGTAAGATGCACTCCACGTACAGGTCTCCAGGCGAAAACGATCCATCTCCGATGCGAACGAATGAGGGAGTGCTTGACAGCGATGAAGATATTGTCGGGGGTGTCGACAGCGAACTCTCAGTCTTCATCCTCGATCTTTCCAAATGGTCGACCCTTCCGCTACAACTTCCAGTTATCAAGTACCAAAAGGCACTGTATTCCATTCTTGTAGCCCGCTCGTTGGAGTCGTGATGGAGCAGCAGACATCAACCGCGCGTGGCTTCTTTCAGGCAAACAAGGACCTCTTTCAGTACGAGAAGCACATAAGTGACCGGGATCCCTTTCAGGGTGAGGAGGCTGGCGGTCAAGCAGATGGTGGTAATTCCTTCCTCGAACGATATCGCGAAATAGACCGTGATCGTCTACATGCGCCAGCATATACCGAGCTGCATTTCTCGCTGCTTCATCCTCCGACACAATGTTCAATTGCGGTAAACGCCTCTCCATTGCCATTGCCAGAATTTGTCACTTTGCAGTCGACAGCATCGATTCTCCAAAATTTGAACAATGCACCACAAGCGTTTGCAACTTCGCCACAACGAGCAAGCCATCACGCACAAGCACAACACAGATTTTTGGAGGCCACGAATGAGAGCACACTGCCGCAGCAATATTCCAGTCCAGATCGAGATGGTGTTTCCGCTTCAACAACTATAACCAACGCCCGCATTATGTCCCTTCCACTTCAACAGCAGCGTTTTCCTGTTCGAGTGGCGGCCATGTTTACGGAGTCGAGGACGAAGCTGAAAGGCTTTTGCTTGCCGAAGCTTACTGAGCTGTTGATCGACCGCGAGAATCGAGCTGCTGCCACAGCACATAAATCATGGGATGAGGCTCACAAAATCGAAGTTCTCGTTGGTGGCAAATGTGTCGGTCGCGTGAGCGCCGCCTCGCGGAATATCCCGCCACCGATTCGTTCACGCCTTCGAGCCTCTGCAAATGTATCAGTACGACGAGAACGGTTATACGAATTACTTCGTAAAGATTATGATGAACTCAGCAAGCGCTGCACGCAGTAAATGACCCACCGAAACGGAACACTTCGACACAGTTGAGGGAGGTTGGTCATTGCATTGGAAAGAACGCATCGTCTGTCAGCCCTTCGAAAATATTCACGTTGCTGTCACCATACAATGCTGAATCTGGCGACATGCTCATGGACCCCGCCCCCGTTTGCTGTGGTGGATGTTGAGGAAGCTGGCTCTGTTGGTGGAACGGTTGAAGTCCACCTGGCACTGGCTGAAACTGTTGCGCTGGCATCGGCTGCTGCATAATGTCCTGTGACGACGAAGTTGAGCCAGTTGGCAACCCGACACCAGCCCCATATCCAAAATTGTTGTTCATCATCATTGGTGCTTGTGATCCGAAATTACCTCCATTCATGGGCATCACGTGTTGCTGCTGCGTGGGCATACCAGTCATACCAGCCATGGGAAAACCGGGTGCGCCGAAATTTGCATCAGGACCAAAACCAAGCGGTGTGATGAACGGATCCACCGGGAAGTTGCTAGTGATATTATTACCGCTGTCATTCCCGGTGTTGGAGTTGCTCGCTGATGTTTGCGCCGAGTTCATCCCAAAATTGTTGTTGCCATACATGTTCCCACCACCAGATGAGGCCAAGTTCATAGGCATCGCCAAAGGCATGAACTGTTGCTGATGAGGGTTCATCATGCCGCCGCCCATCATGAAGTTCTGCTGATTCATATACGCCGCGGATGAGCTGGGTGCCCCACTGGTAGAGGCCATGTACGCGTTTGGCGTGAACGCCTGCACTCCAGAAGTCATTGCGTATCCTTGACTTGACGTAGCATTAGATACGGCCATCGATGTGGTTGCAGCGAATCCCGCCGATGCTTGCATCGTATTCATCTGTCCTGTGGGGAAGAACATACTGGAACTCGTTGACGTAAATCCTACCGTCGGCATCAGAGGCTCAGGAAACAGAGTTGGTGGTATCGGTGCCGACATATTGGGCATCGCCATTGGTGCCGAAGTCGACGCCATCGACGCAGGCGCAGATCTCATGGATACCGACGACGTCATCGTCATCAGATTGCTATTAGCCATCGTTGAAACCTGCGGCGGTGCGTAAACTTGATGAGGTACAGCAGGCGACGGCTGCTGACGTGGCACCTGCGGTACAGCAGTCGTCGGAGCTGAAAGTGTCGGGTTGGGCGGTGTCGCTCCTAGTCTCGCCCCAGCTGAAGAATGAGAGACCTTCTGTCCTCCAGTCTTCTCGTCTTCCTGGGCGATCTGCTTGTCCGCCAGCGACGCCAGCACCTCCAGCCTCGCTCCAATCTGCTGGCGAAATGCTAAACACCTCCGCACCCACTCCTTGTGCTCCATAGGACTCGTCTTGGAAGCTGTCAGCCACAAAATAAAATACACAACAAATAAGAAAATAAACAGCACCCACTTCCGGGGCTTGTAGAGCCAACGTACGCTGCTGCTTGTGGAGCGCATTCCACGTCCTCAGTGCCGCCTCGTTCTTTTCCAGCATGGCTTGGATCTCATGCTGCGACACTTTCCTATCTGGAGCTAGCAGCGCCTGCATAAATTATAATAAAATACTGGTAAAAAATTCTGCTTAACAGGAAATATTTAATGCTCTCATCGCACCTGCGCCGCGGCGGCCGCGCGCTGCTGCAGCGGGTTGAGGTGCTCCCTATTGGACGCAAGAGACGCAGAGAGCGCGTGAGAGGCTGGAGGGGCGCCCGGGGCGAGCGACGAGGGCGCGTACGGCGCCGAGGACGATGCCATCTCGGAGGACGTGAAGGATTGGCCAGTGGACTCAGCCAACGGAATATAAATAGTCTAAACGATAGGTTCCGTATTTCAGCCAATCCCAGCGTTTGTACAAGATGCTGACGTACGTGAAGCTCACTTGGCGATTTGGCGACTATGCTGCGCCCCACGTGTGTGTCTGCGCCCGGCAAAGTGCTGCTTGTGGGCGGGTACCTGGTGCTGGATGAGCAATTCTCGGGGCTGGTGCTGTCCAGCACCGCGAGGTTTTACTCGCAAGTGCGGGCCAAGGTGCGATTGTGCTCGAAATGTGTCAATTTGGACAAAGCTGAGATTTGTGACTATTGTAGTCGTATGAGGCCAATGAGTCGGAGTCTGCTGCGTCTGGAGACTGGCGTCGGGTGTTCCCGTTGACGGTGGAGAGTAAACAGTTCGACCAGTTGGTTGACGGCTGGATCGAGGAAAACGGCGACGGACGTTTCCGGTTCCAGCTGAAGGAGGATTCGCACCGGAATTCCTACATTGAGGAGACGGTGCTGTGCGCTGTGAATGGCATCGCTGGACTGGACGAGTTTAAGAGCAACAACACGTTCCAGCTGCTAGCAGAGACGAAGACGGCCGTTCATGTTGCGCTTCGGGGTGACAACGACTTTTACTCGCAAGTGCAGAGGGTGAGGAATGTAGATGGAGGTAGAGTGCGTTGGTAGGATGCTGATGAACGTTTTTTGGTGGATTGCTTGCGCAGTTGCAAAAGGCTGGGTTGTCATTACGCCGTGCGAACTTGAAAGCTCTTGAATCGTTCCTCCCTCCGACGATGGAAGGTAGTCCTGTGGCGGTTTACGATAGGCTGGCTGACATTCTTTTAGCTGACAGTTTGTGCTGTGTGTAGAGCGTGGCGGCAAGGTAGTCGCATTGAAGACAGGTATGGGAAGCTCTGCAGCCCTTGTGACGTCGCTTGTTGCAGCGCTTGTAGCGTTTTTCATTCCGACTGTGAGCTTTAATAAGCGAAGCGAACATCTCGAGCTGGTGCACAACTTAGCTCAGCTAAGCCACTGTTACGTGCAGCGCAAGGTACTGACACTTTTTTATATCTACTAATCCTGCACTAACGAACGGGGTGCTTACACAATACAGATCGGTAGTGGCTTTGATGTATCGGCGGCATGCTTCGGCTCTCAACGGTATACTCGGTTCCCGGCGTCAACTTTGAATGCGTTCACGACAGAAGATGCGTTGAAGTCCGATGACATTGCCCATTGCATTACAAATCGTGCACTTTGGGACACTTCAAACCGCGTGGTATTCCGATCTCCTTACTAGCTTCTACATCGTTGTAAGGGCCACTATTCAACGCATTCTAACTGGAATTTCTTGTCTTTGCCGATAGAAATCCGTTCGATTACCGTCAAGTTTTCATCTGATGATGGGAGACGTGTCGTCTGGATCGGCAACTGTGTCAATGGTTCGGCAAGTGCTGAAGTGGCAACAGGAGCAGCCTGAGTACGCACGGAGAGTGATGGATGCAATTCATCACCACAATATGGAGGTCGAGCAAGGTTTTGCTGATCTCTGCGAAGTTGAGGACAGCCGCAGTAGCCCCATTGACTGGGAATCATTGGCGGTTCTAGGGCGAGAAAAGGTATGTTCATAGCTTCATATCTTAGTGTGTTGTTCTATCCTAACCATGATGTTGTCGATGAAGTGGAATGCTGCGGATGCTCGAGTTGGAACCATTCTGTCAAGAATCAACGAAGCGTACTCCAAGTTCCGAGAGCTTATGCGGTGCGTTTGATAACGCGAGTTACTTGTCCCCAGGTGAACTAATTGGCACGTCTTCTGGCTTGCAACAGCGATATGGGAACTTCTGCTGGGGTCCCGATAGAGCCACCGGAGCAAACAGCTATCCTCGATGAAACGATGAAGATTCCCGGTGTCCTGGCCGCTGGAGTTCCTGGAGGTATTTCTGCATTGGCGATCTGCTGTATTGTTAACAATGTGCTGACCAGTGATTTGTTGATGCTGTCTACAGCGGGTGGATACGACGCCATTTGCGTGGTGGTGCTACATGAGCGAGTGCTACAAGCAGTTGAAGATCTGTGGGTGGAGTGGCCTTCTATGCACCCAGACTCTGTGTACGTGTCTCGAATGATACATCCAATGCGTATGCTGCACTGATATGATCAAATTTCTTGTCTGCTTCAAACCAGCATTTGCCCGCTGCTGTGCGATGTCGACCGCGGATTGACGGGCTCATCAGCAGCGAAATCGGGACTTCAGCTTCACTCCGTTGAGTAGTGTTGTGCTCCCAACACTGTCTTCCAGTTGTTGCAGTGTGGTTAAAGGCTACACAGACGAACCTAGTTTTAGAGCGTAGTGCAGCTCGTCACCAGAAATCCTGCACATAAACAAAATATTGCCGTCTTGGTTCACTTGTCAGGGGTCACCACTCCAATTTGCAAAAGATGTCAAAGCGGAAGATCCGCGAAGAGGATGGTTGTGAACAAGACAAGAAGTCGAAGGCGAGGTACGTCCCCCATTGTGATAATCGGCTGGACGAAAGTCGTCGCTTTTCGCTTCGTGGACTCAGGTTCGCAACGGAGTCGTGGGCCGGTATGAAGACCAGCAATGAAGACCGTTACGTGTTTTCTGCCGAGTTCTTCCCTGGTCCGGTGTTCGGGATTTTCGACGGCCACGGCGGAACGTTTTCAGCAGACTTCCTGGCCCGACAGCTAGTAAAGACTACCGCTTCCGCGATACACCAGAACATCGGAGCCAAAGCTTTGAGTGACCTACAACGTTTACGAGTGTTTTCAGGACAAGAAAGTAGCCGCAAAGGTGCCATCGTTGAGCAAGTAAGGCTGTTGCAGCAACAGCTTAGTGAAGTAGAGGCGATGAACGCAGACTCTACACCTTCTCCGTCAGAGACTTCAAATGACAGTTCTGCTGATGCTCTGGTCGACCAGCTTACCGATGCTATTTCGCAAATGAACACCGAAGTGGAGCAAATTGAGGCCGAAGAAGCTACACGCCGAGGGGAGCGACAGCAATGGTTCGATGAACATCACAACCACTTCTTGAAATCGTTCAAGGACGCCTTCGAGCACGTTGACGCGCAAATTTTGCTGAAGCACCCGTCACAGGATGGCTCGACGGCTCTACTTGCTTGGTTTCTAGCTGACTCGACCGGTGATAGCGACGGTGATGCAGATGCTATGAGAAGCCATGAAGCAGGCGAGAACTCGGCGGATGGACTGAATTTCTACACGGTGAACGTAGGTGATTGCCGTGCAATGATATGCCGCGGTGGCCGAGCAGTGGCACTTACGAGTGATCACAAGCCCGATCGTCCGGACGAGAAGCAGCGAATCGAAAAAGCTGGCGGCTTCGTGGGCAACATGGCAGGTATATCTCGAGTGTATTCTGCAGCAGGCGCTGGGCTGGCCATGCAACAGGAAACGTCAACTTATCTGGCGGTGTCGCGTGCATTCGGCGACAGATCTCTGAAGACTCCAACGCCGCTTGTTTCGTGCGAGCCCGAAGTGAAACGCTTCCAAGTGCAACACGGCGACTTGTTCCTTGTCTTAGCCTGTGACGGCATCTGGGATGTATTGAGCGAGCAGAATGTGGTGGATATCGTCTTGCCCCATTTCCACGATGCCAGAGCTGCCGCTGCTGCCGTCGTGAAAGCTGCGTATACGAAAGGAAGCGTTGACAATCTCACTGCTACGGTTGTCCAGTTCGGCTGGAAGTCCGATGTTCAGGTGCAGCAAGCCCTAGAGAACAGCAAGGCGGTCAGCTCAACTACCCCAAGAGGTAGACATAGAGTCCAAGAAGCAGCAACAGCACAGTCAGATAATGGGTCAGACGATGAGATCGACATGTTCAATCTGTGAGAAGACGATTTCGGTTAGTAAAGCAGCACCCTGCATTCCTTGGCTAGTAGCTGGGTCGATATCCTTGCTCGTACGTGGCGATGAGGTTCCGTTGCTTGAGAGACTGACATGTACAAACAAAGAAAAGAGAGTTCACGCGTTGGTATACTAGCACCGAGGACACAATGACCACTTGATAATGTACCTCAGCAACGGGAGTCATCGCCTCCATCTCGTACACTCGGAAGCGTACCGGGGGCGCAGACTGTCGATCTCTTCGTGTCTGTTTCCGCTGGTTAAGTGCAAGCTGCGGATCCACGAAGACCTCAGCTTCTGCTCGAGCTCAAGGCACGTGAAACTCCAAGCACCAGCAGAAAATGACAAGGAGGTCGTGCGTACCCACGTGTGGGACAGCGAACCCTCCGTTGATAACCATCGCGTGCAGCTTGTTCGCTGCGTTGGGCGGCGGGGCGACGCGGAGCACTCGGTACTTGGTATCCAGGTTCTGCTGCAGGAAGCCCACGACCGTCTCAAACTGCGGAAAGCACGACGTCAGCAAGCGTTGAAGCTGCAGAGACCGCGTGACGGACTCACGTGCTGCTCGATGCCGGCTCCACGTCGCCCGCGCTCGCCTTCCAGCCGCGAGAGGCGATACGTGGCGAACAGAATCGCGGCGAGGATCACTGCACAAGGTCCAGCGAGCGTCAGCCCCGTCAGCAGGCGAGTGGCAGCCCCCTAGAACTACCTAGTGCGTGCTTCCTGACGGCGTCCAGCATGGCTTCACCCACTTTCCTTCGCGTCGCCTGAATCTGGTCGGGCAGAACCAGTGCGCGACCTCCACGCGAGGACGCTGCGGGTCAAGGAGGCCTTGACAAGGCCGACCAAAGACGTTTAGATGCTAACTAACTGGTGTACATTAGGTGGTAGTAGCTACAAGGGAAGGTAGGGCCTCGGTCCTCTCCTATGCTGCATGATCTGCGGCCTTGACGGGCGCGGGGCCCACGAGCGCGCACGTCTTGAGCGCGTGTCGGTCCATGAGCAGCTGCGCGACGTTCCCGGGTTCTGTGGGCGGCGACTCGGTCTGCGGAGCCTCCTGCGCTCGCTG
>JAHWLE010000958.1:0-15561 GCA_024679135.1 Phytophthora foliorum
GCCCTGGCCGCGCGGCCGCGTGCTCGGCGGCTCCTCGTCGCTTAACGCCATGGTCTACATCCGCGGCCACGCGTATGACTACGACGACTGGCAGCACAGCGGCGCCGACGGATGGAGCTACGCCGACTGCCTGCCCTACTTCCGCAAGGCGCAGAACCACGAGCTCGGACCCGACGACTACCGAGGAGGCGACGGCCCGCTGCACGTCATCCGCGGCAACCAGAAGGACCAGATCCTGTTCAAGAAGTTCATTGACGCCGGAGTGCAGGCCGGCTACCCGTTCACAGACGACATGAACGGATACCAGCAGGAAGGATTCGGCTGGATGGACATGACGGTCTGGAAGGGGTTCCGATGGAGCACGGCGTCCGCCTACTTGCGACCTGCTATGAAGCGCCCGAACCTGACGGTCGTTACGGACACCTTTGTGAGCAAGGTGGTGTTTGAAGGCAAGAAGGCTGTCGGTGTCGAGACGGAGGACCGCAAGCAGAAGACCACGAAGCAGGTCCGCGCCGCGAAGGAGGTGATTCTGTCCGGCGGCGCGATCAACTCGCCACAGCTGCTGATGCTGTCGGGTATTGGTGACGCTGATCACTTGAAGGAGGTGGGCGTGCCTGTTGTGCAGCACCTGCCTGCTGTGGGCCAGAACATGGAGGACCACCTCGACCTGTACATCCAGTACATGTGCAAGAAGCCGATCACGCTGCACAACGCTACCTGGTACGATACTGATGGTTTTTGTTCTGATCACCTCAGTTGCTTGGATGGATTTCTTACTGTGTGTATTGCTCTTGCAGGAAATACCCGCACAAGATGGTTGCGATAGGCCTGGAGTGGATCCTCCGCCAGACTGGCATGGGAGCTTCAGCCCACTTGGAATCGGGCGGTTTCATCCGCAGTGCCCCCGGCAAGCGTCACCCTGACCTGCAGTACCACTTCCTGCCCGGCTCGCTGACGGGCCAGCTTACTCCTGGAGCTTACCACGCTATGCAAGCCCACTGCTCGCCGATGCGTGCTCAGAGCCGCGGTTGGCTCAAGCTGCGTAGCAACAACCCGCACGAGCACCCGCTTATTGAGCCGAACTACCTGAGTGTGGAGCAGGATCTCGTGGATATGCGTGCTGGTGTGAAGCTCACCCGTGAGATTCTGGAGCAACAGACGCTGGACGAGTACCGCGGTGACTCGATTTCGCCGTCCAAGGACGTGCAGACCGACGATCAGATCGACGAGTGGATTCGTCAAAACACGGAAAGCGCGTACCACCCGTCGTGCACCAACCGCATGGGTGTGGACGACAACACTGTTGTTGACCCGCTGACGCGTGTGCACGGTGTCGAGAACCTACGCGTTGTGGATTCGTCCATCATGCCGAACATCGTTAGCGGAAACCTGAACGCGCCGACGATTATGATCGCTGAGAAGGCTGCCGACATCATTCTGGGCAAGACTCCTCTGCCGAAGTCGACTGCACCAGTGTACCAGCCCAAGAACTGGGAAACCACCCAGAGGTAAGCCGCTATGCTACCATGCCTGCTGTCCGTCTGAGCACTCACACCAACGACGTGAGCCGCAGTGTTGCGCTCCTCGTTGGTTGGCAGCATAGTCCTACCGGTAGTAGTGGTTTCGATGGTCTACAAATATAAAATTCCTCTTTTCCTTTGATGAAGCTCACCAGATCTGGCAGCAATATGACGCGAAATGGAAGATGTATTAATACGAATGCTGTAGAGAACCAGGGCTGAGCACAAGCTGTGTTTTGCAGGACTTTCGCAAAGCAACAGTGGATATTGAAACAGCAGATTTTAACCACATGGCATTTCAGAAAATTTGACGCACAGACGTGACATCTCGAGCTTTGCTATTAATATTGATTCAGTAGCAAAGCTCGGGATAGAAGTATTATTACATGTATAGAGTACAGTACTGAATATCGGTATGCTTCTCCTTTTCGGTGCTTGCAGCTGCTGATTAATCGACCACTTCGCAACTCGCTCTCCAGTGCTCAAGCTTCGAGTCAGGAACAATCATGCATGTGCACTGCATCGTATTGGCGACTGCTGTCACCCTCCTCGCCAGCTGCGATTCTGCTTTTGCTGCTACGGACGCTGAGCACACCAAGCTCGCGGCGGTGATGACAGCCGAAACCTCGGTCTCGACCTACGGTGGACAGAACGACGATGCCGACAACAGGATCCTGCGAACCGAAGGTACGGCCGACACTGAGCTTTCCACCGAAGATGAAGAGCGCGATTCGGGGGGTTTCGTCGAGACGATGAAGTTCTACTACTGGCTGAAGATGGGAAATACCCCCGGAGATATCTACCAGAAGTTTTTCAAGGGCGTGGACCGAGCCATTGTCCTTAAGAATCCCAACTATGAGGTCTGGCAGAGGTACAAAGCGTATTATGAAGAGGAGACCAAGTCCGTGTAGAACAAATAACGGTACGATGTTCACTGTCGACCGTTGTTCATTATTGCATCTTCTGCCGTTTGGTTAGTCCTATATGGTCAGCCCTGCTGCAACGTCTCTATTAATAGTCATGCGGCACCTTTAGTGTTGTACTACAAAATCTACCACCATTTACCATTATCGCGAACCGGAAAAAACGTTGGATATATTTTTTTATAGGTCCTTAGGTCCAAAACGTGGTTTTTTACGCTGCCCACATCAACATGGTTCAACTCCATGTATCTTGGGGGACGTCGTCTCCCGATATGATAATGGTTGGCATTAAGGGTTGAGCTTGGAGCCCCGCTCCCCACAAGCTTCGGAGAAGGGTGTTCTCTTTCTTGATCTCGCCAAGCATGCCATGCGGGAGGAACTGCACCAGTGGAGTGAAAGTCAGGAGCAGGTTTCGGTTGCACACAACTCCGCTGTCGCGAAGCTTTAACTGGATGACAAACGCCAGCAGTTCGAGCAGTAGGTTGTCGCTGAGTACGAGTCTGTGGTCGCTGTCGATACCCCAACAAACACCGACGAAGAAGGAGATGATGCCTCACGGAAGCCGAAATGATGGATCAGGATGTACTGAATGCAGCACTGCGAACGGTTACGGCCCCTTGGTAGCTTCTATTTCCTGACCTCCCTCAGTGAACCATCAGCACGTTGCAGGCGCACAGATCAGCATCTACGGTCTGCTAAATTTTTTTTAGTGTACCGCGACTTTCATCAACAATTTCTATCTTCCGTTGGTCTTAACGTTTCAGCCTGAAATTTGCCGAATAAAAAACGTTTTATTATTTTTTTATGCCATAACAAACGTGTACCAATATACATCTACACACTTCCACTGCCGTATTGTATCAAATGGGGAAGTTCTTCGCGGAGTTGCCATCCGCACCATTCTTCATAAATACTTTGTTTTGAGATCATACTACATCGTACAAAGGACAGTTGTCGACCATTTTTACAGAGGTTCCCCACCACGTTATTACCTCTTCTTCTTTTTTTTTTTTTTTTTTTTTGGGGGGGGGGGGGGGGGGGCTCTATTTATGAAACGAAGTATCCCTTCTGAGACTATTGCGGGACACTTTTTGAACGACCCCAAACATGGCTTTCCAATGCAAATCATTGCAAACCAAAAGCAGACTCGAGAAGTAGAAGGAAAGTGTAGATTGCTAGCTAGCGCAGGTAGTTGGTGTGTAGCTGCTGATAAAGACCGCTGCATCCTGCAGTGAAAAAATGCTTTCATCGAGAACAGTATTGCGGGACAGTATCAAAGAGTGATGTTATACAAGAGATTTGTATGGAGACCGCCAGATGTTGGCAACTTCAACTCAGTGTCGGACGTCTGCATCGACTCGCTCGTGCTCCGTTGACGCTTCTTCGACCTCTTGTTCTGAGGTTTCGCTTGGGAAGCAGCAGCTCGTTTATCTTCTTTAGCTTGGGTAGCAGCAGCTCGTTTTGCTTCTTTAGCTTGAGTAGCAGCAAATTTCTTCTCTTCCGCTGCGATCCGCTTCTCTTCTTTTGCCTGTGCTCTTGCTATACGTTTTGCTTCCTTGACTTGTGCATCAGCAGTTCTCTTTTCTTCTGCAGCGTGAGCAGCAGCAATTTTATCTCGCTCATGAATCTTTGCCGCGACAAGTTTATCTAGCCGTTTTTGTTCCCTCTCTTTGGCTTTAGAGATATTTGCTTATGCTCTCAATTCTTTTTCAATTCGTTTATTCTCTTTTTCGGCAGCTTTTGCAGCACAACGCTCGTAAACAGCGTCGCTCGTCATCGAACAGGATCCGTTTATGTATTCATCGTCCGGGTCTCGTTTCGGCTTCTTGGTCAGCGACCGCTCTTCCATCATCCAGTGATTAATCGAAGCAACTCGAACTCGGTCAACGTTATCACCCGAACGTTCAATTTTTCGAGTCGTTCTCTCTGTAGTCATAACCACAGGCCTCAAAAGAATTGTGTTTTTAGATCCTTTGGCCGGCTCATCGCCGATGATCCCTTCCATCATTTTGCTACGACTCAGAGGATGGATGCCAGTTTTTTCAAAAGCTCCAACGATATGTGCACGAGTCAATGCAGCTTTAAAATCTGGCGCAGAAACTGCGACAATGTTTGTTTCGTCCACTAAGAGCTTCTTCTGCTTCTGTTAGGCATTAATTTGCTCGTCTAGGTTCTTCTTGAAGTGGTTGAAGACACCAACATCCATAGGCTGTAAGAAATGCGATGTGTGTGCAGGGAGTGCATACAAGTGAATTCCGTTCCGTCGTGCACATTCCAACGTTCTCACTGAAAAATGGGACTTATATCCATCCATAATAAATAGCACAGGTCGTTCAGATGGAATGCGAGTGACGAACCATTCAAAATATTGTATGAACAATGAAG
Organism: Phytophthora foliorum; assembly: GCA_024679135.1. Taxonomy (NCBI): domain Eukaryota; phylum Oomycota; class Peronosporomycetes; order Peronosporales; family Peronosporaceae; genus Phytophthora; species Phytophthora foliorum. The sequence goes on from JAHWLE010000958.1 coordinate 4,829, forward strand.
TCACTAGAAACGAGCTCTTACTCGAAGCATAATTGGCGTCCGGAATCCCGCCTAACGTGTGCGATTTGGTAACATTTTGACCAGGAAAGATTACGAACGGAGGAATAAAGCCGCCATCGGCATTGGCACAAACTAACGCGCTCACGTTAACTCGGCTATCGGGTTTCTGTATGTTGGCTCGTTTCCCCTTAGTCGCCAATACTTTGGGTTTCCTGCCTGATCCTTGTCCTGACATCCCGGTTTCGTCAAGATTCCAAATGCGACTGGGAGGTAAATCACTGCAGCTCTTCAACACTTTCTTCAGATTACGATAGTGTAAGTCCACATTCTCCTCAGTTGAGGCCTTCGCTCTACAAACTGTCAAGGTCTGTGCATTGCGCCTACCGAAAGAGGCCTTATTATCTCGAATGAAGCCGTTCACCCAAGCTGCAGACGGTAACGTTTCTGGAATCGTGCGGGTATACGGGCTTCGCTCTACTATTTCACGATTGAACAAACCGAGTTCCGCCGATGTGAAGCATTGACCTCGATTAGTGCGGGCATCCACAGCATCAAGAGCACCCTGAACTTCTCCCTCGGTCATAACTGGAGTTGGTCCGCGCTTAGCATTCATGGACACTTGTTTAGATGTCCGTCGTTGTAAGCTACTCTTGTCTACCCCGAAAGATTTGGCAGCTTGTCGTATAGACATCTCCCTTGCATTTATAGCGGCAACAGCATTCTGCATTTGCTCCAGTCTGCTCCATCCGGGCTCGTGAACCTTGACCATCGTAGAAACGAAACCACCACAGCATCAAACGCAGCGAGAGGTTCACCCTGCGCGTTATATTATCAGCCAAATACGCTCCCCCATTTCGAAGTAATAATAGTATCAATACCAGCTGCCTGCTGTCCCGCAATTCTGTGCCCCGCAATAGTGTCAGAAGGGATATCTAGAGAGTCCTGAAGTTTTTGAAAGCTGCGCCTGATCGTGGTAATGTCTGGTGGCTGGTATTCCGAATAGATTTGCTGCTCAGTCATTCTTGAAGCCTTGGTTGTAGAGTGGTGAATCTGAACATGCTCAATGATATTCTGTCTGTCCTTGACAGCTTGATCAACTCGGCAGCTGCTGCTACTGCTTTTATGTGCGTGGTTTCCCACGTGTATGAGTTGGTACCTCTGAACGATGGAGATAAACTATTTCCGCACCTAATTAAATCAAGCTAAAACTAGGACAAACCAATACTTAAACCAAACAACACATGAATCATCGTGAAGGATGCACCTTTTTTTAGGTTTTCAGTGAGGTACATTGATGTCACTTAGTGAAACTAACGACTAAGGGTGCACCTTGCCATTCAACAGAGATATGAGCGACGAGGCATGACAGTTCCAGTTGTCTACACCAGGCAATTATACCTGTGGACAGCGACAATTAGCAACATATAAACCCTAGCCGCTATGAATAAGGCAGCTCCATGGAAAGTTTTGCGCAGGTCATGAGCAACCATTCGTGATTTCGACTGCTGTAGTGGGCATCTCTGTCGTTCGTGGTTGTGCACTCCCGCCTAGTGCCGCCGCGGCACTGTCGGTATTGCAGCTGGAGTTGATGCTAGCCGAATTCGCGCTTGCCGTGGACGACCGGCCCCGTGGGGATTTAGTAGGACTGTTTCGTGCACTAAGAAATAATGTGCACGAAAGTGGAGGACATGGCTCTAGTATGTAATTTTCTAAACCTAAGGTGGCTATCTTCAGCTATAACTGCCAAATACCCGCGATCCGGCAACGCGCGCTGACGCGCTGCGCAAATCGCTTGTGGGGCCACGCCTCCTCTAGGAGAACTTTTGGCTAGACCAGAAGTACAACCATGATTCGGACAGGTCGTCCTAACAATGCCATCCATAGTGCGTTCACGGTGGTCGACCCTCAGTTGAAACGAGAGCTTCCTGATGTTGTCTGCAAGCATTGCAAAGCCAAGCTCTACAAAGTTCCTCCAAGCCGTCAGAGGATGCGTCACATTTTGTACGAGTGCCTTTCATTCCCAGCCGAGACGCGTAAAGACTGGGAGGGATTTGATCGAGCTGCAAAACGACAGAAGCTCATCAAGCAACAAAAGGAGCAGGTGGAAGCTGCCCAACGGCAATACCAGGCAACAGAGTGTGATGATCGACGTGCAGATGATAGCTGAAGTGTGGTAGATGCATACAAAGTTGCTGAAGCTTGGGATGATATCGCTATGATGTTCTACCTGGCAAATTGGTCCTTCAACTCGATCGAGTCCGTATGGCTATGAATCGGGGTGCTATTAATATGAAGTTGTCACCGATGATCAATTTCGTGTGTTCGTGCATTTCAAAACGTGGAATCACGTAGTAAATGCAGTGTAGAGAGTTTGCATGTAGTCGTGTGAAGAAAGACTCCGTAGTTTTTCGTCGTACTTCGGCTTAGGCTATTTCCGTGATTAATTATTATTTGGACTGCCTGGGGACTTTCGTGCAGTTGAACGAAACGACTGCATGCATTGCACAAAACAGCACTAAGATTTAGTGACGAGTTGCCGTAAGATAATCATGTGGTTAGGTTTTATTGTGTTGGAGGCTCCAACTTGGAGCATAGGATGCATGGTGCATCATGCACCTCCTGACTACTATACCTCCGGGCGGAACTAGAAAGCTTCCATATTTAATCTTTTATTAATTATGCGAGTTCCTTCATGCGCCGCCGCCATGCATAAGCAGGAATAGCACCACGTCTTACCTCTCCCTGGTGGTGAGGTTCGGCTTTTTCGGCAGGATCATTTGGTCGGCGAAGGTGGTAACGTTGAGAGAGGTAGATCAAATCGCCTGGTCTCTAAAAGGCCCATTTATATATAATAAAGTTCAAAATTACTCATTAGATTACATGTCATGAGTTTTCACGCAAGTTTTCCGAAAATATATTCTTTACACATGTTGTGGACACTTCAAGAGGTATCATTTCGAGGCCTTGAAAACGGAGATAATTGCTTCGAAATGGTGTCACTTCTCAAATACTAGTATTAAACATCTACCGACGGACAAAGAGCTCAAAATGAGAGCAAGACAACTCTCTTTTGAATGGTGTGCCTAAATCGCAATTCGTACTTTGGTTTTAGTATTTTTTTGTTAGCACTCGTTATTTTGCTCGTCTGGATGTGAGCAGTAGCCTTACTATTGCGCCCGACCCGTACTTAAAATAAAAAGACTTGTATTGTCCGCTATACTGGCGGTTATCGCGCGCAATTGCCCAAAAACTTCGGTGTCTATGATCCATGTACAAAGTCGTACTTAGCAGGTGCAATGCTCGACAGAATATTCCGGCCCACATGTAGCCGGAATCCACAGTACATACAGGATATTACCCAGCCTATACCCTACACACTCGTCTGAATGTGGTCCACATGTAGTCTGTCGTCGCTTGCTGGCGAATGACACTTCGTTGCGTTATACAGACGTCACCGGCAAATTTGCAAATTTGCAACTCTAACCAGCAATTTACCTCGCTACAGATGTTCATGGGATTTGAAGTCGACTGACACGTTATGTACTGAGTTAGATGCAACTATTGTGAATTCTGGCCAAATTTGCCGAATCGAGTTGATTTGGCGAACAGCCCCATACAAATCCTAGTCATTTACAAGATCACGCGAGGCCTCCCCTAAGTACGGTTCGTATTTAAACGGATGTGATAGTGTAATCAAGCCTTGCGCGATTGCCTGCGCGGTTGATTCGAAGAACCGCGCAATGCAATTTTGAGTAGAACCCGCCGTATTCTCATGAAATCAGAACAACTCAGTACATTTGCATCTATATGTTGGGCACACCTTTGCAGATTTGGCGGGGATGTCCACATTGAGCCCATCCGCTATAATCCCTCTGAAATCGCTCCAGCAACCCCACTGCGCTTACTATTAATAAGGCCCTGGTTTCTCCGTCGGTGTCTCAGTCAGAGCGACGTCTGGTGAGTTTCATTGTGTGGGATTTGAAACCGAGTCATGGAATGTACTGACTTAGACACAAATTACATGCAACTTGCATCTACTGTACCGGTACGGTAGCCACATTTCGTTCTAAATCCGTACATCCCATCCTTAGACAGTCAAATCCCATGCTAACTGTACTACCTGTGTCACAGGCAAATTTGCAGCCAGACTCTGTGCATGTGGCTATCCGCTCCACGTGAACAGCACTGCATACAGCATGTTATGCCTCGATCGCTGTTCATTTGGGCTTTCAGTTACCAATTCGCTCTCCAGAACGCAATCCCAAGGGACTCGAAGTTGGGTTGACTGAACAATCATGCGTCTTCACATTGTGTTCGCCTCTGTGGTTTTCATCCTCGCGTGCATCAATGCTGTCTCCGCGGTCTCGGGCACGGAGAAAGCTACAGTCGACACCTCGCCCCTGACTCGCTTGCTTACTGCTGGACAAAACGACAAACGATTGTTGCGAGCCAAGACGACTCCCGAGTACGACGGCACGGAGGATGAGGAGAGAGCCATCTCGGTCGGCAACGCTTTCGAGAAGGCGAAGTTCTACTACTGGAGGACGATGGGAAAGCAGCCGAGAGACATCTACAAAAAGTACTTCGAAACGATGGCACCAGCCAAGATTGCCAAGAGCCCCAAGTATAAAGTGTGGCAAAAGTACGAGAAGTGGTTCAACAAGGCAAAGCAGGCTCAGATTATCAAAAACCAACAAAACGCACTGAACGCCCGACCAACGTGAGCCGAATTATCTGCAGTCCAATGTCTGTAGCTCATCTATCGAGGGGCCGTTAACAGCATGTGATGAACGCCAAGCCGACAGCAAAAATAAGCACCTTCCCAAAGTATTGGATCCAGCAATTTCATTTTTTTTTCTTACTTAAGTTGTCAGCTCGGTCTTTGGTGAATTATTGTGCAGCTCCCACACAGCTCGAACCTCACCACTACGTAGCCGAACGAACCCCATTCTGGCCAATGGGCCCGACTCTGTAGGAAGGTGATCCTGTCAACACGCCGCAAGTGTTGCAGCTCACTGGTGTTGATGATGCAGATCGCCGGCTCCTCTGGTACAACATCTACCTGGGAATATTATGCAGCAGTACACTGAAGCTCGAGTGCTGTTCGCGTGCAATCAGCATATTACACTGTAGTACAGTGATACCCGGGTAGGGCAACGTGTTGAAGATTATTACCAGTACGAGTGGTTGACATCCACTCGCTATCAATACTTTCCATCAACAGCAATGAAGTCTACACGTGCTTTCTGCACGAACGCCATCGACAGCATGGGACACGCTTTCATCGTTTCCTCGCTCTTGCAGAACTGGGTGCAGCAACGTTCGTGACTTTGCGATTGAGCTCGCTTGACGCTGTCTAATAGTACAGCGGCCGCACGAATCGTACAATAATGGCATCACCCTGCATAAACGCGAAAATCTAACAATCGCCACTGCACGATACCGCTCAATTGACAATGCGCGACCTTATCCTCCCAGCGGTAGCTTCGCCGTCCGCATACGTGGCGTCTCCATTCCGATTCTCGCCTCGGCAGTGCGAAGACAACAACTTGTGCAATGCTTCGACACACGCTGCGCACTGCACGTGGTCGTCACGCGCTTGGCGCCCCGTTAACCCGAGGACTCGCCTCCTCCGCGAGTTCCGGCGAGTTCGACTACGTCATTGTGGGCGCCGGCTCGGCCGGCTGCGTGCTCGCCAACCGACTGAGTGCTGACCCCAACAACAAGGTGCTGCTCGTGGAGGCCGGGCCGAGCGACCGCAACCGATGGGACTCGATCCTCATCGAGATGCCGGCGGCCGTCCCCATCAACCTCGCGGACGACCGCTACAACTGGAACTACTTCACGGAGCCGCAAGAATTCCTCAACAACCGATGCATCGGGTTCCCCCGTGGTCGCGTGCTCGGTGGCTCGTCGTCAATCAACGCCATGCTCTACAACCGCGGCCATGCCAAAGACTACAACGACTGGGAGGCGAACGGCGCTGAAGGCTGGAGCTACGCGGACTGTTTGCCGTACTTCAAGAAGTCGCAGAGCCACGAGCTCGGCGGTGACGACTACCGTGGAGGTGACGGTCCGCTTCATGTGGTGAGGAACACGCAGAGAGACCAGCCTCTCTTTCAGGCGTTCCTGGATGCAGGGGTGCAGGCGGGCTACCCGCTCACGTCCAACATGAACGGTTTCCAGCAGGAGGGCGTGGGCTGGAATGACTTGACGATCCACAACGGCAAGCGAGGGAGTGCGTCGGCCGCTTTCCTCCACCCCGTGATGGACCGTGAAAACCTCACCGTCGTGACGGACACGTTGGTGAACAAGCTGATCTTTGACGGCAAGAAGGTGGTGGGCATTGAGGTCGAGAACAACAAGTCCAAGGCCGTGTCCAAGATCTTGTCGGGCAAGGAGGTGATCCTATCGGGCGGTGCTGTCAATACGCCGCAAGTTCTGCTGCTCTCTGGTGTTGGTGACGCGGATCACTTGAAGGAGGTCGGTGTGCCTCTTGTGCACCACTTGCCAGCAGTTGGAAAGAACATGCAGGACCACATTGGAGCCCACCTGCACTTTGCTTGTAAGAAGCCTGTTACGCTGTACAACGCGTCGAAGCGCTACCCGGGCAATGTGCTCAAGATTGGGTACGAGTGGTTGACATCGAAAACCGGCCCAGGTGCCAGCCCACACTGTGAAGTGGGCGGCTTCATTCGAACGTAAGTTGCGTGTGCTTTACTTCAAAACTGGTACGACAACTAACTTTTCTTGCTGAATGTGCTTGCTTTTATACAGCGCACCCGGAAAACAACAACCGGATCTGCAGATTGTATTTAGTCCTTGTACGGTGGACGAGCGCTGCCAGATGCGTGAAGACATTGGTCACTCAATGAGTGGACACATCGCGCTAATGCGTGGCTCCAACAACGGCACCTTGAAGCTCCGCAGTGCGAACCCTCGAGACCACCCTCTCATCGATCCCAAGTACATGGCCGAAGAGGAGAGCCGAGTCACACTCCGTGAAGGTGTGAAGCTGACGCGTGAGGTTTTTGCCCAGAGTGCTTTGGAGGAGTTCTGTGGCGAAGGAATCAGTCCTCGCGACAGTGTGCAATCGGATGAGGAGATCGACGCGTGGATTCGCAAATACGCTGGAGCAGAATTCCACGTGTCGTGCACGGCCCGCATGGGAGTGGACGATAACTCGGTCGTGGACCCGCAGACCCGCGTTCACGGACTAGAAGGTCTCCGCATTGTCGACGCGTCGATCATGCCGAACATCGTGAGCGGCAACACGAACGCACCTGTGATCATGATGGCGGAGAAGGCTGCGGACATGATTTTGGGCAAGGCGGCACTGCCGAAGGCGGATGTGGCTGTGTATGAGCCGAAGAACTGGGCGATTAGCCAACGTTAAGAACATGAGCAATTTGCAACAGCATATAGTTGAAGTCGAAAGGAGCGCCATAATAATGAAAAAAACTTGGCTGCGTTCTTACATCTTACACACGAAAACTCGAGCTGTCGACGAGTGGTGTTGCGGTGCTGCCCACTGGGACGATCTGTCGGCGAACCCAGATGAACCTGGAGTTATCGGGATCAAGCGGGATCCATTTACGAGTGCTCGAGGTGGCTTTGTATCGAGACTGGATTCGTGCCGCAGAGTTCTCAACTCGTCGAATCCAGATGAGTCTGGTGCTGCTCGGATCAACAGGAACCCACTTCCGGGCAGGCTTAACAGCTTTCCGCCGTGGGATGCTTCGAGGAGCAGAATTCACATCTGCATCGACTGAGCAGCGCACCCAAATGAGACTTGAGTTGGCTGGGTCGAGCGGCACCCACCTGCGTTTGGTCAATAGAGTAGCAGAACATGCTAAAACCTCTGCAGCAGGCTCCTTGGAGCTGCTAGATACCGGAGTGGATTCGACGCCTGACACAACGAATTCATCCATGACAGCTGCGGTGTTTTCGGTACTTAACGCTTCTCCGACAAGATGAATTCCACTTCTGCCTTCATTCTTGACCACAGTAGCCACCAATGCCTCGAGAAGTGCTTTAACTTCTGGGTTGGTGACACCGGCTTCATTTACAGTGGTGGAAATGCTTGCGACGGCGGCCGCCAGTTCATCATTCTCGGCTTCGAACACTCCGGTCACTAACTCTTCGACAATTGCTTGAACTTCAGACTCAATGTCGATTCCCTCGCTCTTGGTGCTGCTGGGGCCACGTTCTACTTCGCTCATGGCAGCGACCAAACCTTCTACGACAGTTTTCACCTCAGAATTGATGTTCTCTAGCTCGACGTGAGCAACATCATCTGTAACAAGAGGATCGTCAAGCGGTCCACTGTAAGAAACAACATCAACGGATTGCATGTCTTCGACGACGACAGCGCTGGAACCCCTTTCTTGGTCTTGAACACCCTCTTCACACGCATCAAGAGCTTCAGACGAGATTTCCTCGACCAGTGCATCTTCGCCCGCTACTGCTGTCTGTTCCACGTTTCCGGCCTCATCCGTGGCGATGCCTGCAGACACCGCAGTGTCGAGTCCATCGCTGACCACCTCGTTTGTAGTGCTGTTGGCATGAGGAAGCTCGTTGGTGGTCTTCGACGGTGCTTCTTCGGAAGCAAATATGTTGATATAGTCCTCCTCAACCTCGTTGTGGTAAGCTGGCACGTCATCACGCTCAGCTTCATTGATTGCCGTTCCCGCGATTGTTGGGGCAGGACGGTGCAACGAAAGCAGTTTGTGGTTGTTCGGGTCTCGCTTAAAGCACTGGCGCTCCAGAGTTATTCTGGAAGGAGGAGGCATGGCGACAGAAGCATTGCTGCTGGTACGCGAAGAAGCGCCACCGAGAGTACTGACTCGACCTCGACTGCTTTCCCGGATGCCCGTACTGCCAGCGATGCTCCGTCTTCCTTGACTACTGGTAGCAGTCGCTGTGGTTGCAGTGCTACTTGGTGTGTTGCATTGGTCAGATTCTCTCGTGGGCTCTAGTGCCTGCTCCAGTGCAGAAAGCCACGTCTCAAATGTGGCAGCATCGGGCGCTTGGAAGCTCCGCCGCTTCTTGCCGTGCCGGACGGTGAACCGGTGGCGAGCGAGATCTCTCTTCGTTGGTGGTTCCAATCGTGCCGGGTACTGCAAAATAAACTCCTCGCGTCCACCAAAGAATGTCGGTCGTGAAATGGCAAACACGGGTGCCTCAGGCTCTGGTTGCTCCACCAACCGAAGCTCTGCCTTGTGCCTATTGTCAAAGTCAATGGATCGACGTCAGCACCGAGTCAAATGTTTTTTTTCCCCTTCAGATAAAGTGAAGGTCGTCACTCACCAGAAGAGGTTCAAGGCTTTGGTCTGCATTGGACAGTCGAGGCCTGCCATCCTGCTGCAGTTGTGGCCTACCGACGGTGCGGTTTCGCTGTCTACCGAGTCTTGGGTAGGAGCACGCGAGTTGCAAAATGCTCGAACGGCAGGGCAGAGTGCAGCATCAAGTGGCTCTTAATGGACAGTTTGCGCTTCAACACATGGCCTCTGCTGCCCACACCTCGGGCAGGTGTGGGGTGCTGAGATGTGAAAACCAATTGCCCTAAATTTTACCAAGACATGTTCACCTTATGATGCCCCCCGGTTGAGAGCGCAGTCTATCGATTTCGTTCCAGAAGTTCATCTAAACACGCTGCACAGAATGCGAAAATTCGGTGGGAAGCTCCCCCACAGCTCAGTTGCAACTTTCGTGCATGGGGTCAGTTAGCTGTTGCTGTAGCACATGCACCATAAGATTTCGCCTTTTTCACGAGCGGTAAGGTCGGAATATAAACTGTAGCCATTTCGAATGCTTCAGTTCCCAGATACATGTCATGATGATGATGATGATAAGTGGCCTTCTATTTGATGTTTAGGTGTTTTTTCCTATAGAAGCCTTTTGATAATATAAAAGACGCGACTTGATGTCATTCGTCTGTCGTGGTTTTGGTTTGGTTGCTGGTTGATCTTGTATCGTGAAGTTGGTCAGGTAAGCCTTCATTGGTGCTGGTGCTCTGTCTTGTTTTTTTTTCCCCCAGATACATGCCATGTACCGTGTTGCATTTACTTGATGTGCGTACCTGCTAGCGACGCCATTAGCAAATATCAAGAGCGGCGATTGTCATTCCTGTCTTGAAGCGGCTAGCACGGCAAAGTAGAGCCGCTCGACGACGGGTTTGATCATCTCAGGCGATTAGTACTGCCGCTGCGGTTCATGTTCGCCTGGAATGGAGGGCGAGATCCGAGGACGTGCAGCCCTACAAAATGACTTAGTAGGCTGCTGATCCCCATCCTGAGCGGCCGAACGGCACGTCGCAGATCCACATGACGCCGGCCGAGTGGCGCAGTGCTCGGTGTGCCAAGGCTCAAGACGTCGCCTCGATGCGACAACTCGCTGACACTCTCATTTCGGAATCGCGATCGACGCTCGGCGCCGCGAAAACACCCGCTGCCCGAACGCCACCGCGAAAGTAGAGGCGGACGTCGTCGCTTTGCGCGGCGTTCGCCTCGTCCGTGGCGCCCAGATGGCTTCCCGGTGCAGATAGCCTTGTGGTCGCCGCTGCTTTAGCGCATCTGACTCCCTTGTCGACCGTCCCCTAGCCAACTGCTTGGCAAAGCCCCACCGAGCGCTCATTGCCAACTTGTCCCGCTCGAGGAGAAGACTCAGTCGAAGGACCCACACGCACTTTTAGCGATTCCCATCATGCGCTGCTGGACCTTTGGAGCCGCGCT
>JAHWLE010000959.1:1259-15552 GCA_024679135.1 Phytophthora foliorum
CCCTTGCGCTTTCATCGCTCGCCAAGCGCAGTCCGCTTTTAGCAGCGCCCCCCAACTGAGCCTCTCACTGGGAGTCCCGTTCTCTGGTCCGTCCGTCTTTTTTATATGCCGTCTCGCTCGCTTCTCCCTCCAGAGTCCGAGTGTCAACCAAGCAGTCAAAGCCTCTCCGGGCGTCGTCTCCTTCCCCGCTTGACCGCTCTCGACTGCCGCCGAGGCCCGCGGGCGGCCATGGACTCGCACTCGTCCACGCACTCCAAGCGCTCGCCGCTCACGTCCAGCCTGGACGAGCAGGGAAGCACGCCCAGCGCCTCGTCCTCGTACTTCATCGAAGGCCCGTGGGAGCAGCGCAACCGCCGCTTCCAGAACGTGCTGCTCCACGTGTGCAGCTTCATCCTGATTCTCGAGTTCGCCGAGCGCGTCAGCTACTACGGCATCAACCAGGGCCTCAAGAACTTCATGGGCAAGCTCGGCTGGTCCCAAGTCGGCTCCAACTCGCTCAAAAGCACGTGGACGTCCATTTGCTACCTGTCCCCACTGCTGGGCGGCTACGTGGCGGACGAGAAGTGGGGCCGCTTCCGCACGCTCTGGGTCTTTGGGGTCTGGTACACGCTTGGCGCCTTCCTCGTCACGGTCTCGGCCCACCCCAAGTTCATGGAGCCCGAGCACGGGAACCACTTGGTGGCCAACATTTTGTGCCACTTGGGGCTTTTCGCCGGCGTGGCCGTGGGCACGGGCGCCATCAAGGCCAACGTCATCACGTTCGGCGCCGACCAGTTCGACCCGAACGACCCCAACGAGGTCACGCAGAAGGAGCATTTTTTCAGCTACTTTTACATTGTCATCAACCTCGGAGCCATCTTCTCGTACGGGTACCTCTCGGTGCTCTGCGTGGAAGGCACGGGGGCCATCTCCAAGGAGTACGGGTACTTTGCCAACTTCTTCATCTGCGGAGGAGTCATGGTCTTCGCCTACGTGCTGTTCCTCTTCGGGTCCCCGAGGTATGTGCACTTTGCGCCCCAGGACAGCGCGCTCACCAAGCTGTGCACGATTGTCAAGGGCAACTGCGCCTTCAGCTACGAGGCGAGGATGCTCTACTACGGGCTGATCGCGTTCGGGGCGGCGTTCCCGCTGAATCTGCTCGCGTCCTTCTTGTCGGACTGGCTGTCGGTGGGCCAGTACTTGTCGTACTTTGTGGTGCTCTGCTGCGCGTTCGGCATGTACGCGTGGATTCGCTACGGCATGAACACGGCGTACATGGACAAGTCGAAGGCGTCGAACGGCGGCAAGTTCAACGATGAAACTGTGGACGAGATCAAGATGGTGATTCGGGTGCTGCCATTCGCGTCGTTCATGATCATGTGGGAGTGCGCGTACGACCAGCTCGACGCCAACTTTCAGTCCATCGCTCAGCAGTGCGATCTTCGCGTTGGCGCCGACAACATCACTGACATTGACGCGGTTCAGATCCCCGGTGCAAGTTTAGGTATTTTCGATCCGCTCACGATCATTCTGCTGATCCCTGTACTGGATGGGTTCGTGTACCCTCTGTGGGGGAAAGTGTTTGGACGGCCACCAAGTGCCTTCGGTAAGGTACTGACGGGACTTATCGTGGCGATGCTGACGATGGTTTGGTCTGGGTTCTTCGAGATCATTCGGCGAAACAGTGGAGAGATTTTGTACCTGGACGTCAATGGTACACTGCAAACCATCCCGAACAATGGTTCTGGCGAGCCGATGAACCACACGTACTGGGCATACGCAATACCGATGTATGTGCTCGTTGCTGTTGCCGAATGCCTGATTAACGTGACAGCCTACGAACTATTCTACACAGAGGTGCCTGTGTATCTTAAGAGCACTTGTCAAGCCATCAATTTGTTCATGGTTGCCATGGGGAGTAATCTGACGTCGACGTTCACGCTGCTATTCGATCACTACATCACGAACAACCTCAACGACGGCCACTTCGAGTACATGTACTGGACGCTGGGTGCGCTTAGCTTAGTCAACATCGTCGCCTACGTCACGGTTATGCAGTGGATGGAGTTTGGAATGGTACCTTTCGATGCTGACGACGAGCTGCTGGATGGCGCTGTATTCGACAGCCATGGAGTTGATATCACCAGCATCCAGCGGCACTCGTCATTCGAGAGCATTTCCTTGTCTCGAGGGTAGTGGGTGGTGGTCAATTCACCGCGTGCTCGATTCAAGGCGGTGATCTGTCGATACGATAATTATGGCGGTAGGATGAATAAACGAGTTTTTTTTGCATGCCGGTGTTCGCGTTGAGAATCGGCTATGTTGTTGCAGGTGCGTGCATTGACTTGGATGTTCTGTTGCAGGCAGTTTGGAGTTTCGGCCATATTTTAGGGAGTGACGTCTCGGTTCAAAGTGAAAGCGGCTGTGCAGTGACCTTCATGACCACCAAGAAAGCTCGTGTGCGGAAGGCGCACGATGGGATACGTTTGAGCTCGTTATCGCCTGAGAAACGGGTCCCTGGCGCGACATTGAGCCAACTCCACACAGTAGCTGAACTCGAAACGGTATTTGCCTACAAGGAAATACCAGATGAAGTTCTTGATGGCACCGACCTCGATTTGTCGGTAAGTCTATCTCGCTGAATAAGTTGTTGGGATACGTGTTGGATTTATCGTGCTTACTGTTGTGTTAGATCTGGTCTGTAGTGGCAACCGATTCGTGTTTGATGAAACTTTCTCGCAATCCTAGAGGTGTAGGAACACCAAGTCTAACACGACTACAGCTGCAATCAAACCAACTCGCCGACTTACTTCCGTCCGCTGTGACGGCTGCAACTGCGATGGCTGTGAATGACGCAGCGAGTGTTGTGTTGCCGAAACAGCAGCCGATTGTTCGACTAAATCTTGCTGGCGCAGACCAGGTACAATTGCTATCGTCATCGATCATGCTATGCTTAGCGTTTGCACATGTAGACTTACGAGCGATATGTGGTGTGTACTGGCAGATCACGGACAAGACTGCACATCTGATTGCAACTGCGTGTCCATATCTAAAGTCTCTGAGCCTCGAACGAGCTTTCAAGGTGAGTTTGAAGCAGTTACCACAGCTGAAAATCGATGACCAACATCCTACTACGTTGCTTTTAGTTGACCGATTCAGGCGTACTTCACGTCGTAAGCTGCTGCCGCAATCTCGAATCTCTCAACCTTAGCTACGTGACAGCATTGCAGAGCCCCGCTCTCAGCTGTATCGGGGAGCTGCGAATCCCTCTACGGTGTGAGCAGCAGGAAAATGAATGATATGATTCCGCCAAACTATAGTCTCGTTCTAACTTTTTGTGATCGTTCTGTGGACAGCACTTGAGATCGCTGGCTGCATTCGAGTCCCAGACTATTCGCTTCTGCGGGTCTTCCAGGCGTGTTCCACTTTAGAATCGCTTGACCTCTCGTTCTGTGGGAGCGTGACGGACAACGTTCTGCTTTCCTTGGGCAAGAACTGCTACAAACTTCGGCAGTTGAAACTTCGAGGCTGCCGTCAGATTTCTGACAATGGTGTGGTGGCGCTTGCAAACTCGGGAGGTGTTAACAGCCTTGTGTTGCTGGACTTGGCACGATTTGATTTGCAGTACAAATTCAACGACATTTCGTTGCTGGCCATAGCAGAAAACTGTCTGGTGCTCCAAACGCTGATTCTCTCAGGGTGCGATATGGTCAGTGATGTTGGAATGGATTGGTTAGCATCGGGTTGTAATGCGCTGACATACCTCGATGTTTCCGGCTGCACGGCCCTGACCGATCTATCGATGCGTGCGATTAGTGAAAGCATGCTACAGCTCCGACATCTAAACATCCGGCATTGCGTTAGAGTGTCGGATCAGGGTATTCGCCGCTTGTCGATGGGCTGTCCAGAGCTGGCATACCTAGATGCGGATGGCCTTCCGTTGCTCTCAGACTTGCACAGTGCCCCCGGTGTCTCCATCAACGATGTGTACCGACAAGGTATCGCCGCACTCGTAGCAGGGTGTCCCAAGCTTCGGCATCTCGACTTATCCAATTGTCCTGTTATTTCAGATAGAACAGTTCACTGCATAGCTACTGCATGCTTTGAGCTATCTTCACTGGTGCTCTCGGGGTGTTTTCGTGTTACGGCAGTTGGCGTGAGTGACATATTGGCCCATTGCAACAAGTTGTCTTCGCTCAATGTCACGGAGTGCGATCAGGTAACAGATCACGCCTTCACCGATAGTCAACGACCACGACTAAATCAGCGGTCTCAACAGAGTTCTCGTTTAAGAGCCGAGCCTGCAGGAAATGTGCCGAGCCAACTTCAAGTACTCCGACTGCGTGGCACACAAGTCTCGGACGTGACGCTTAAGTGGCTTAGCAGACATTCACCTCTGCTTCGAGAGCTTGATGTGTCAGGCTGTGCAGGGATCACAGACATGGGGTTATTAGCACTTACTGGATCTGCGATGGTTTCCACTCTGCGCAGTTTGTGGTTTCGAAACGTGGTAGACATCACCGAGACTGGCGTGTCATGGCTCGCTGAAAAATGCACGAAGCTCATGATGTTAGACCTGACGGGTTGTTCCAAGATCCGCTCGTTCTCGATCAAATCGCTTGCCTCCTCTTGGAAGTATGCAGTCTACACGTGCAACGACCAGTTCAAAGGCATGTCTCCTCGGCATCGCGCAGAAGACTGGCTGTTCATTGAGGAGTACGGCAATTGTTGGCGAGCAGCGATTCATATTCAATGCATGTATCGTGCAAGGGTTGCTCGACGTATCGCGCGGCAGAAACGAGAAGAGCGCTTAATCCTGTGGGTAGCAACACGCCTCCAAAGTGTATATCGCGGGCGCCAGGCTCGAAAGTACGCTATCATTTTGCGCTTTCAGTTTAATAAGGAGACCGAGGCTGCCACGAAAATTCAACGGGCATATCGTCGGCTCTTAGCGAGACGAGAAGCACAGCGACTGCGCGAGCTTCTCCGTCAGGAAGAAATGCTGCGTGCAGCTAGAACGATTCAAGCTTCATGGCGCAAAAAGAGATTGCGCGAGAGATTGCAAGGTAAACATCTACGCCGTCTAGCTTATGAAGAAAAGTTGCAACGGAGTGCCATTCAAATTCAGCGGCACTGGCGAGGAAAGAGAGATCGCGATCGGGTACGATTACTTCGTGCCGCGAAGTTGGCCAAGGACCGTGAAGAGTTTGAAGCAGCTAGACAATTGCAAAGTATCTATCGTGTTCGTGCAGCACGTCGAGCGGCCAACTTGAAACGTGAAGTGTTGAAGAACGAAGAGAAACAACGAGAGCGTGCTGCCGCAACATTGCAAACACATATAAGAAGGCACCGAGCGCGAAAAGAGCTCAAAGCAATGCGCGCGTATGTGGCAGAAGTAAATGGTGCTGCTACTCGTATCCAGAAGGGCTGGCGCGCGAAAAAGAGATATCAAGCCAACCAAATCATTGTGATGGTGCGGCAGAAGAAACTCGAGAACGATGCGGCTGTGAAGCTCCAAGCTGCTTGGAAGCGGCGGAAAGCACGGATAGACATGAACTTGATGCGTTTAGCGAGAGACTTGCAGCAACAAACACTCATCGATGCAGTGTTGAAGGTGCAGAGGAACTGGCGCGGACGCCACGGCCGTCTCGAGGCACAAACGATCAAGCAAACAACAATGGAGAAAATCTCGCAGCTACTGAAGATACAGAATTACGCCGTCACGCTAGTACAAGCTCACTTCCGCGGACGAAAAGGGCGAGAAAAATATCATGAAGCGCAGCTGAACAAGAAGAAGCGGTGGAAAGAGATCATTCGTCCTGAAAATGGCGAAAAATTTTACTACGTAAGTTTGGTGAGGAAGATGTTCTTGATTTCAAGACTGATTGTGCACGCTTGTGCTGTGTCGCCTTCTTTTTGCAGAACCGAGTCACAGGCGAGGTGCGCCTCCGCCGACCTCAAGATGTCTTGGATTTGTTGCCAAAGCCTCTATGCGAGAACTGCGGTACGATCGAACAATGGCTTGTAAAGTGCAAATCAAGAGATAATGTGCTAATGAACTTGCCTATCACCAGAATCTTGGACAGCAAGCGAGGCGACGATGGAGTGCAAGGACTGCGGCGAAATGTTTTGTGGCATGGTAGGTGATTGGTGTCTATTGCTTCACGAAAATGTTGCGTTGCTGATGTGATTATCACGCAGTGCTGGGCCAATGTTCATTCGGGTGGCCGACGAAAGCTGCACGAGTTCCGAGCACTCTACGACTACTACAACCGACGTATGGACTACGGAGACTGGGAATTCCCGTCTCGATGGCCTTCAGAAATTGAGCAGGACGAGGTGGACGGGTGGGGATTTCGCACACACCCGCGCCGCAGTCCGGACGAAGTACAGGGGCCATGGGAACGGTACGTTGACCCCGATACCAAGAGAGAATGGTTCTACAACCGGGAGACGGAGGCAAACACTTACGTTGCACCAGAAGGCTTCGCTGTCGAGTCCAGTGGCTCAGTTGAGTGGATCAAGTACTACGATGAAACACAGGGCGCACACTACTACTACAACACCAGGACGCAGGAGAGCACGTTTGTTGAGCCAGCTACCTACGCGACGCCGCGCCTCTCGCCATTTGCAGCTGCAACGCCGTTGCTCACTGCTCAAGACAACTGGGAGAAGTACGTCGACCCGCAGAGCGGCTACCCGTACTACTACAACCACTTGACCATGGAGAGCGTGTTTGCTCGGCCCATGGGCTTCGTGACGGCGCGCGAAGACGTGGGCTGGGCCAAGTACTTTGACGCGTCGAGCGGCAGCTATTACTACTTCAACACGCAGACCAACGAGAGCCGCGCTCAACGACCCGATGCGTTCTCAACGCCCCGAATTTCGGCAACGGACGCAGCCGAAGACCCGGTCATGGGCAATGCGTACTATTTCAACGCACAGACGACCGAGTGCTTGTAATCCGCGGCAAGAAGCGCGAACAGCGAACGCAAGGACAGGAGACACGTTGAAGTGCAACATGAATGACAAGCGTCAACAAGACGCTCGGTGTCTCAAAGGGTCCAACTGCTGGCACGACACGCGCGTGTCACCCGAATTTCGCTGCTCGAGCGGTAACTTCAGTTTTGCGCGAAATGGTTGGTGACCGAAGGTACCACGACCGCGAAGCGTCACGAGGGCTATTCACCGACGAAAAAACAGCGGCGCAATGAGGTTTTTGCGTTGCAACAAATGCAGCTAGCTTGTAGTTGTCGACAGCTCTCTACTTTTTTTTACCTCGAGTCTTCCGATCCATTCCGCTGGCTACCCGCTTGTTTGTGGCAATCGAGGCCTGCCGTAATACATGTACTAGTAACTCCGATCTGAGCGGAGCAGCGGCTGTCGCACTCGCAGATGGAGTAATACAATGTGTCTCCGCCAACGCCACCGATAACATGTACTTGCACGTAAAATATAATAATAAATCGAGTACGATCTTGCAAAATGAGATCGCTGAATCCACCAGCCCCAGGGCCAAAATTTCAGATTACAGTTTTTGTAAGATATCACATTCCAGCGCGATGGCTTGAACAACCCACGGAGTTATGGCTCGCACTGCAACTTGCAAGGCGTCGCGGTAATACAGGTACAGTACATGTTTAGTAACAACCCTCGAGACGGCGATTACGCCCATACATTTAAAGCGCTGCGACAAAGCGTGGGGTTGCTCCATAGCGGTGGAATCGAGGACAATAAATCCATAGTCCACGCCACCGCTCTAGCCGCTTCGTCGCAGTTCGCTGTGTTTGCTGTTCACTCGCAAAGTCGAGTCGCGCGCGTCAGCATCAAGCACTACTGTTTCTGCGCACCAAGCAGACCTCCATGAGTTTTTTTTAGATTCAAATGAGGATATTAACTAATGTGAGGCACTTCAGCATAGTCCCACGGTTGATTGGTAGTAGTTCGCTGACTAGTACTAATAGTAGTGCAGCAATCATTAATACTACTATAGTACTGGTGTTTGGGTAGTAGCAACAAGAATGGCGCTAACAGCGCTAATAGCACTGAAACTCCAACCCGTCCAAGATTTTGGAAGGGCACAAGAATGAGTGGCTCTCCACCGTGCTAGATCTCGGGCAATGCGAGGTGGACGAGGAATATCCCGGATCACATCCCCCCACGCCCGAATCTCTTTAACCACCTTCTGTTGGAATCTCTCGAGAAGGCACGGCCGTCTCGACTTGATTAGCATCTACGCCGACTCTCAAAACATCAAGTTGCAGGTCCTTTTCGCGATACGGATAGCGAACAGTATCCCGCCGCTTCAGCGTCCGCACAACCTCCTTATTGTCTGACTGTGCGGGTACCTGCAGGCGGATGAGCTCGTCGCGTGCGCGGCAGTATTCCGAAAGCTTAATCACCTCCATCGTCTCATTTAGCGCATCTATGATGATCTTCACGTCACTACCCTCCGCACAATAAGCATACTCGTGATGATTCACTTGGGTCCCTGGTACAATGACCTCGAAGGCGAGATCCAGCTCGTGTAATTCATCTGCAAAGGCATGCACCATCAACGTGCGAGCCTCCACCTTCATGCCGACAACTCCAAAGGCCCACACCAATTGTTTTGCGACGGGCGTGCATTCGGTTTTGGAATGTAAGCCATCAAATCTGATTCTGTAATTCTGTGCTTCACCTATATTAAATACCATGATATGAACCAAAACAAAGACAATATCAGAAGCACAAATAGTATCCGATGTATAATATCATATCGTATTTGAAGACTCGGGTAGTATTGGTGAAATTCATCCTATTCTACTCGACGAAGTTCTCCACCAAGACGGGATCCTCTCTGGCAGGAGCTGTGGAGCACTCCAGCCTAGCTCTACCACGTAAATTCCCCCAGCGTTGAGGATCTTGCGCTTATCATCTGTAAGTAGTTCAACGTAGACAATTGCATTAGCTACGCGGGCGCCAGCATCCGCAGGCGTCTCGCTCATGTTCGTTCGCACTGCAGCCTCCACTTCGTCCACTTCCTCCTCGAGCTCCTTCTCTCGCATCCAAGAACGATAGCTGCCCTTCACATGATCTCTCTCCGCCACTACTCGTCAGACTCTTATGTTCGTGATCATAACGCTCATAAACTTTTTGACGCATTTGCTGAAGACACTCATTGGTGGTTTCATCGTTCAACAACGCAGAAATGCTTATGCGCTCGGTGCTTGTGGTGATGACAAGCAGGAGGAACGTGGAATGGCCGACTTAACCCATCGACCAGATATACCTCATCGACCATGTGACGGGAGTCACACAGCACCTTGCTTGAGGAAGTGCTGAGGAGTATACAAACTTCAAGTGAACGGCAGTTCACTGGTTCCCGGTCTCGGGGAACGGTTGACTTGAACAACGTAGATTATAGACTGATATATTTATACAGTCAAACCTGCTTACATGAGCCATGGTTGGTGACCCAACGCAGCTCTGGCTCATTTAAAATGGCCTCAGTTAAAATTATAACGTGGTACACACGAATAAATCGTGTATAGTTCGCTGACGCATCGCAGTCTCCCGAACCAAAGCAGTGACTGCCACTAGAGATTTTCTTTCGCTGTCTGTTTCCTCACCACATTGCAAAAGAAAAGCAGATATCTCAAGGCAGTGCCTCAAAGCTACAGCCGGCGTAACTACTGGCTCACTCTTCTCCTCCTCCAACTCCTCGCTCACCACTTCTTCGTCCGCAATGATATCGGGCTCGTGCACATCTTCATTGTCGTCTACTGCAACATAATCACGGGCACTAATAGCACCCTCCCAACCCCGCATCATTGCTGTCAGCTCCTCCATTTCGTTGCCGCCCACTGCTTCAGCGTAATCGTTGCATACACGGCTCTTGGCGTTGCTAATGGCAGGGCTTTGCTTCAGCTTGAGATGCACTTGGAGCTTCTGTTCGATTGTCAGACACGTGCGTGAACTCATGGATGCGGTGTCGGGGGAGTTGGGAGAGGAGGGGGCTGTGTTTCTCGTGGCTGAGTTTCGGATAGTGAGCGGACCAGATGCGGAGCCGTGACTCAAATATGGGGGTTAGGTCACAATTCGTTGCCAGACAGTGTGGCTCATATACCATGTGTGCATATAAGCAGCAGGTATACGAAAATCAAGAAAAAAATGGTTCCACTTGATTTTGGATCTTATAAACTGCGGGGCTCAAATAGGGAGGATCATATAAACAGGTGTGACTGTAGATTTAATAGAAATCGTCCTGCAATACAATTTCTAGGTCATCTATAGTTTCTCCTATATAGCTCATGTATGGGTGGCTGTGAGCCGCCATTGACGTGGCAGTGGTGTTTCACACACCACATGTGACATGGTAGAGGTGTGGGGTACATCATGTACCCAACTCGGGAGAGTGACTGGCACTCTTCGTGTAACCCCGTTACATCCTCCCCCACTTAGAGTCGATCTTATCGATCAATCAGAGTGAGCAGGAACTTTTCTCTCAGTTTCCCTCGCTCACTCGAAAACCATCGACAAGCGGTCGGGCCTTTCCGCTCGAGCTCGCCGCTCTCTCGGAGCACTTGGGCATATCCAAACGTGCTCCCTGGCCTCCACCTCTGCCCTGGCAAGATGCCTCAGAGGAAGACACCTCGCGACGCGAAAGCGTCAAAGACTAAGCCCGCGAGGGCGAAGTCTAAATCGGCCAAGCCTCGCGGCAAGATCTCTGCGTTGGAGGAAGCCGTTGATGCGGCTTCCGAGGCGATTGGTTCGCCTGATGACGCATCCGCGCCTGCGAGCACGTGCTCGCGGCGCCGTGGCCCGCTCGATGTGCCACCGGACGACCGTCCCAACCCACGCTTTGTACATCGGGACCGAAGCCCCGGGTCGCTGGACGACCTTGAGCGCTGTTCCTCCCATGGAGTAGGCTCCAACGATGAAGACGACGCGCCAAGCCATAAAGGCGCGTCTGAGGATGAGTCCTTTGTCCATGGGGACCCTAGTGGAGACAGGGACAACGAGTCCAAGCCTCCTGCGGATGCCGTGTCCAAGAACGACGGCTCCGTGAGTGACCAGAAGGGCGGCGACGCCAAGACAGCGTCGCTAATGCGCTTGACGCGCAGCAAGAGCGCCTCCAGGAAGCCCGGATGCGCCAACGCATCACGTCATCAGTGCTACTGCTTCTCGGTCTCCTCCCACGGACCGCGCAAGAGGCCTTGAGGACTTCAAGACCCTGTTCGACTCCTCAGAGTCAGACTCGGAGGAAGAGGGACAGGTTCATGTCCCCGAGGAGGTCGCTAATGCGCTTGACGCGCAGCAAGAGCGCCTCCAGGAAGCCCGGATGCGCCAACGCATCACGTCATCAGTGCTACAGCCGGCTGCTGGTGGTGTTGATCAAGAGGGAGCAGTACCCAAGCACCCCAGGGGCTATTTTCCGCCCGATGAGAACACGGGTTCTCCGCTCTACCTTGAGAGGCTCACCACCCCTCGTGGCCTCATTGGGGGCCCCACTTCTAGAGGCGCGTATGAGCGCGCCTTGGTTCAGAAGGCGAGCCTGTTCTCTGAGAACATTGAGGCCGCTCGATGCGTCCTCCTGGATCCGCATCGGATCTCTCTCAAGGCGTTCACCACTCTTCGCAAGAAGGGTGAGAACAAGGGTGATCTTCACTCGGTGTGGGGTTATCCTTGGGTCCAACCCGAGAACACCTACACCATGGTCCAAGCGGAGGACCTGTTCTGGCGGTGGGTTTCCCTTCGCGGCTACTCCACCCAAGAGCTCAAGGAGCTCAAGGAGGACCGCTCGATCGGCTCCCATGAGTTCTGTGACGAGAGGTATCCCCGCCACTTCACCAAGAGCTGGCGCTTCCCCTGGCGGCGCCGCTCACGGAGCACGTGCTCCACGTGGTAGTGGGTTTCCCCATTACGGTCGAGGAGAGCTGGAGGAGGCCTCGCTCAACTACGAGTACAAGGCTCCGCCACAGCGTGGGGCTCCGAGATCGTCGGCGCGATCTCTCGATCACTCCGCGCTGCTCCAGCAGCAGGAGATCCATGATCTCCGCGGTCGAGTGTACGCTCTGGAGATCGCATTGGGTCTCGGCCCTGGTGGGCAGGAAGTCGGGCAAGCCGGGGTCTCTTCCCCTCCTTCGTGGAGACGTGACCCGACTGCGTCAGGAGTGTGAGGATCTCCACTCCCGAGGCGATCGTCGCGCGTCGTCGTACGACGTCGACCGCCTTCGCGACGAGGTGGCTCGCCTCCGTTCTGAACTCCAGAACCGCCCGAGCTATCGGGAGGCGCAGCCTTATGCGTACTCCCAGCCGTATCAGTACGGCTCCGGTCGATACGGCGGGATGTCTTCGAGGCAGCAGGCTTACACCTACGGCCAGCCCTCTGCTCCGACTTCCGCGTGGCGGATGCCACAGCAGGAGGTGCGCGCTCGGTTTGAGGTGGTGAACTCGTCACCTCAGGATCCCCTCCCGCTTCCTGCGGGGGACCAGAAGCTTGCGGGTCATGGTAACGCTTCAGACGACCCACATAGAACGTCGGGTGGGTCGTCATCGACTTAGGCAAGTCGATCGTGTAGGCGGAGCCATGCCTGCTCAGGACCTCGAAGGGTCCGATAAACCGGTGCTTCAGCTTATTGCTGTGCACGGAACTAACCAGGTTTAGTGGTAGGTTCCTAGTGTCGAGTAGGACTAACTCACCCACTTTAAACACGTTTAAGTTTCCTCTTCCATGTTGGTCTGAGTACTCCTTTTGTTTATCTTGGGCGGCGGCCATTGCGTCCCGCACCCGGCTTATCACATCAAGCCTGTTGTCGACATAAGCTGACAACTGCTTCTTTAGAGAAGCCGGTGTCACTTCTGACACCTGGGAGGAAAGGGCTTTCCGAGCCTCTCCCCCACTTACAACCGAAGACTCGGTGCCACCACGAAGAGTGAGTGGCACCAGGGGTGGCGGAGCCCGTTGAGGTAGAACGGGGTGAACCCCGTCGACGCGTGGACCGCGTTGTTGAGTGCAAACTCAACCATCGGCAAGCTGGCCAACCACGTGCGTGGAGACTCCGTACAGACACTGCGCAGAGTGTCTACGAGCGCGCGATTGACGCGCTCCGTCTGACCGTCCGTCTGCGGATGGTCGGCTGTGGACATGAGCAGCCGCGTTCCAAGCAGTTGGAACAGCGTTTTCCAAAACGCAGACGTGAACCTTGGGTCACGGTCAGAGACAATAGTCTCCGGAAGACCATGATAGCGGAAGACGCCATCTAGGAACAGCCTTGCGGCTTGTTCCCCGGTGACCGAGTCGGCGACCGGAGCAAGGTGTACCATCTTGCTCAAACGGCAGACGAACACCAGGACGCCGGTATTGCCCTGGGCATCAGCCGGTAGTCCAAAGACGAAGTCGAGACTCATCGACTTCCAGCAGTCTTCCGGGACTGGCTGGATCTGTAATGGAGCCGAGGCATGACCAGCAGGTCTTCACATACGTGGCGACCCACTTGTACATGTGGGCCCATCAGAAGACCTGGGAGACCGACAAGAAGGTCTTCTCGCGGGCCAAGGTGGCCGCCGGAAGGTGCATCGTGCGCCTCCTGAAGTATGTCGTACTTCAGGTCCTCGTCGTTGGGGACGACTATCCGCGGAGGATCGTCCGGGTCCACGCGATAGTGGAGGAGACCATCGACCCACTCATAGCGATGAAGCCGGGATCGTTGGCGAGGCGTTAGCCACGCAGGCTTGGCCTTCTTGCCAGCGGTGAGGAACCGCACGATGGGTGAGAGATTCTCATCATCTCGATACGCCAGGCGTATCCGATCATGCAGATCTGTCGTAACCCGACTAATGTGCGCGAGCTCATGACGTAGATGTAGAAGACATTATCATTCGTGCTTCGCAATTAAGTCTCTAGATAAGCTGCATAAATCTATTGCAAATCGTATGATACGGTCGGACCACGATACCGGAAGTGCTAGCTTTTGCTGTAATCTGACTGAAACTTCTGAACTACTATCAGTAGTAGTAGTCTAGTACTCTATACTACTACCATCCACTACTTTCAAAATTGATATGAATATTCTTTATAAGATATTGCAGGCGGGTTGGTCAGTTTTAAATGAGACCCCTGGAAACTCACGTAATCGTCCGATCACGACCCTAGGCCGTGCGCATCAATAGGCCCGATACACCCTGTCGCGAGTCGTGAAGACCAAAAGGTGCCATTGTGCAATTCCCCCACCAGTGGTCATGACGTTTGCGGCGCGGCACCATCAGCAGCAACAGCACCAGGACTCCATGGAGAAGGAGCTGAGCGCCTCCAGTGGCCTGACGCTCGGCG
>JAHWLE010000960.1:0-15548 GCA_024679135.1 Phytophthora foliorum
AGCGTCGGCAGCTCCAGGTCCTCGTCCAGCTCGCTGTTGAGCCCCAGATCCGCCAGGTCCAGCGCCGCGTCCGCCCCCAGCAGCCACTCAGTCGACGTCTCGCAGTCTGCCAGGAACGACAGCGCCTCCTCCAGCGCCCTCGCCTCCTCCTCGTCCATCGCCTCCAAACGCATTGCAAATTGAATACTGATCCCGTCGAGTGCATGGGAGCGTACCAGTCAATGGGTACACCAGTTTATGACAGATACAAGGTCGTCGACTACTGTAATTAATCTTGCGTCTGTAAGTGGACGCTGCAAAAGATACGGAGGCACCTGATGCAATATGCCATATCAAAGTGGAAGATGCGCAATAGTTATTGCTCACAAAATGTATCTTGCTGCTGATGTGCTCGACCCGATCGTTGATTTGACACGCCCTCGCTAATACATGTACCTACAGCCTTCTTGGCCCCGCGTACTTGCCTGGTTGCGCCTGTTCGTGCTGGTGCAAAGGCGGCCTGATCAGGTTGACGTTCAAGCGTGCAGCCATTCGATTGTGTCGTCGGGTTGTGACCTGTCAAATGATGACCAGCCGGTGCTCGGCTGCGTTTCATAGAAATCGCAATTCTTTTCTGCTACAGCGTTGACCGGGAGGCACGCCGCCCGAGATGGCGCTGCTGCTGCACGATGACGAGGTGGAGGCGCTGGAGGCGGCGCTATCCTTCGTGGACGACTTCCCGCACGACTCACCAGCGCACGGAGATCTACCACACAGCCACGATCGACTCAATGGTTCTCCCCTGCTAAGTTCTCCCGTGACGGGGCCAGTGCCCACCAGCGTCGGGATGGCTGGAGGAGGGGGCGACGTCGTCGCGGACGAGGAGCTCGAGAGTCTGCTTCTGGAGGTCGGGCTCTCGAGCTCTCCTGTTGCATCGGCGGACGTGAAGACGGAGCCGGCAGTGTTGGTGGCAGTCTCCGAAGACGACGCCAACAATACAACCATGCAGGTCAACGGGACCGCTCGTCGGGGATCTCGCAACAGTGGGGAGGCAACGAGTGGGAAGACAAAGAGGCGTGTGCGGCTGAACCCGAACCGAGCGCGTGACAACCGCAAGAACGAGCTGGCCTACCTGCGCAACAAAGTGAACCAAATGGAGGAGCAACTGCACTCGCTTCGTCAGCAGTTCATTGAAAACAAGGATTTAACCACCACAACCACGACGACAAAGTCAATCGTGGATACAGTGGAGATGCCACTCGTCTGGCGCGATATGGCAGCGACCCAGCAACTACGACGAGAGAAGGCCGAGCGCGAAAACGCGCGGCTAAAGCTAGTCCTGGAAAGCCAGATTAAACTGGCGAAGAGTATGGAGGCAGTGATGCAGAGGCGGACACGACAGCAGTTAGCTGGGTTTAATGGCGTCGTGGGAGAAGGTGTCGGCAGCGTCCAGGGTTCCACGTGGGACCTTCTTCTTGATAAGGACACTTACGATACGCTGCTTGCTCGCGCGGAGGCAGCGTACGGTGAGGTTGACGAAGTTCTCTCAGCAAACGGCCTCAAGTACTTGGAAACAGCATGCACGAACGCTCAAATGCGCGAAGGGCCACAGGGTATGTACGTCGATATCTTCACCAACAAGATGTTGCCGTTCGACTTTAACACGGCTGCCGAGGCCGTATGGAGCCACTTCCGTGGCAGCGAAAAACATCGCGGGAACTTGTATGAAAACTTCTCCAAGGTACGGGTGCTGAGTATTGAGGTGACTTAGATTGGGGCATTGTTTTCTGATTATGCTCCTGCGTGTTGAACTCCAAGGACCTCGAGTCGTCTTCCGATACAGTTGCTGAGATGTTCGCGATTGAGTTCATGGCTAACGACTTGGCCGCAGACTTCCGCGTGAAGCAGGTCGTGCGGCGCTACATGGAGGCAGATCGTCAAGTTGTGGTCTGGGTGTCCACTGCTTCCGCGTTGGAGAATTCCAAGTCCCCGTTCGCGAGCTTCGGGTTTCGCGAAAAGGGATACGTGATCAGCAAGCGCGTGCGGGGACGCGACGACTTCTCCATGTTCCAGACGTGCTGCCTGGTGTCGCCGCAGATATCTGAGGGCGGCACCTTCGACCTCTCGACTGTCGGCACGTTCACAGAGTTCGTACTGAGCTTCATGGTGGCCACCATCACGTCCAGTCAGCAGCTGATCGAGAATGTGCTAATGGACCAGTCACTACATCCCATGCAGCAGGCGGAGGCGCCGTCAGGCTCGTGAAGGGGCTCCAGTAACCATCAATAGAAAGCAAATTATGTGTGGCGTTCGCCGTGATTGAATTCGTTCGTAGCATCTTACTGACCGCACCAATTATTGCAGCAATAACTGTTGTGTTTGAGCATTCATTTCAAAAATAATTAATTCCGGCTCCATGCCACTACTGCTGGGCGACGACGAAGTGGAGGCGCTGGAGGCGGCGCTGTCGTATGTGGACGCCCTCCCGTCGCCCAGTGGATCAGCGCTTCCGACACAGGGCCCCTCAGTAGCGACGGCGACTACCGATCGCATCGGGGGGCTCGGAGAGGGAGAGGTCCGACTAGATGCGGAGTTGGACCGACTGCTGCTGGAGACGCTTTCGTCCTCGTCCGAACATGACAGCGACACGACTGCGCAGCTAACGACGTCCACCGCGTCGACGACGGAGGTGGCAGCAGCCGGACACGTCCTGCCGGTGCCTCTGCCGCCTTTGGTGGCGAATATCGGGGCCCTTGACGTCTCTGGACAAGGTCGTCGCGGCGCACGAGCCGCAAAGAACACAACGACGACTCTGGCCAAAACCAAGCGTCGTGTCAAGGTAAACCCGAACCGAGCGCGCGACGAACGCAAGCACGAGTTGGCATACCTTCGCAACAAAGTGGAGCAAATGGAGCGGGAGCTGGAATCGATGCGCCATCGCCGACAGGCTCGGGGCATCTGCAACGGCGAACCGCCACCAGCTTCACCATGTAGTCAATCTCAGGCCTTGACCACAACTCCGTATTCCAAGCCCAGAATGCCATTCATTTGGAGAGACATCGCTACCCGCCAGCAGCAGCGACGAGAAAAATCTGAGCGCGAGAACGCGAGGTTGAAGCTCGTGTTGGAGAGCCAGGTGAAGCTGGCAAAGAGCATGGAGACACTGCTGCAGAAGCGAGCTCGACAGCAGGTCTCCGGCTGCGCTGAGGTGGTTGGTGCATCTGGTGACCTGTCATCGCAGGGGTGCACACTCGACTTCTTAGTCGACAAGGACACCTATGAGGCGCTCATTACGAGCGTCGAGACTGCTTACGCCGAGTTGGAGGCCGTATTCACCACTAACGGTTTGATGGGATTGGACACTCCTTGTAGAGATGCCCGAATGCGTGAAGGAGCCAGCGGGATGTACCTCGATGTATTTGCGAACAAGGTGCTGCCATTTGAATACGAGGCAGTGACCACTGCGGTGTGGAACCATTTTAAAGGTAATGATAAACACCGCGGCGTAGTCTACGAGAACGCGACGAAGGTACGTCTTAGAAGGCTCGAGGTGACTGGTGCCTAGCTAACGCTGCTTGGTTTTGTCGTGGCTGTCTTGGGTTTCCTTTTGGACTGCAGAATTTAGAGACTTCCTCGGATACCATCATGGAGGCGTTCACCATGGAGTTCTTGGGCAAGACGACCACTGCGGACTTCCGTGTTAAACAGGTGATCCGGCGCTTTGTCGAGACTGATAAGCAGGTCGTGGTGTGGGTGTCCATAGGACAAGCGCTGGACCCGAACAACTCGCCCTTCTCCAGCTTCGGTTTTGTGGACAAAGGCTACGTCGTGACGAGGCGGCCCACGTCGATTCCCCCGGGACACGGCGACTTCACCGTCCTGCAGATGTGCAGCCTCGTGTCGCCGCAGATGGCCACAGGCTGCCGCATCGACATGACCGCTGCGGGCGACTTCACCGAGTTCGTGCTCAATGTCACGGCGGCCAACACCTCCTTCAGTAACGAGCTCATTGAGAACGTGCTGCTGGACCAGGCGCTCAACAAGCACCAGGGAGAAACCAGTCTCGCTGCTTGAACATGGCAGGCCATAGATTAATGCTACATGTAATGAACATGACCTTCATTCACGACGTTCGCGACGCATCACCGCAGGAAGAGTCCACTCATCACCGAGAAGCTTCGATTTACAACGACGGGTCTGCTCGAAGCCTGGCATTCTTCAAGCTGCGCCCCGCCCACGATGGCGTTTCTGCTTGACGGGGAGACGGACGAGACGCTGGCCGCGGCGCTGGCGTTCTTGGACGAGCAGCAGAAACCTTTCGAGTTCATCGACGACAGCCCCGTGCTCCCATCGCTGGACGACCCCGAGGCCGCCGAAGTGCTGGACGAGCTCAGTGCGGAGCTGCCTGCACTCAGTGACAAAGGCGAGAAACGTGTCAGCTGTGCTGGTGCTCTGGCTGCGATTGCCCCCAAGCTGCTGACTCAACGCCGCTTCAAGCGCCATCAGGTGGCCCCATGTCCTCCTCCTCCTCCGCAGGATGCATCCCCCTCTGCTCCTGCTCTTCCTACCAAGTCCACCAAGACCGCAGCCAGCAGCCAGAAGAAGCCCTACGTGCGCAAGAAGCCCCTTGGATACAACCCCAACAAAGCGCGAGATGAACGCAAGCTGGAACTGCTTTATCTACGCAAGAAGGTGGTCGACATGGAGCTGGAGCTGCAAAAACTGCAGGAGATCAAAGGTGGCAAAGGCATCCTAGAAAGGGCTAAGCCAGCCACTTCAAACACCACCTTGGCTGCCAACCACGACGACAGCCACTGCACTAACAATGGGGCGCCTCGCGTCTGGAAGAAAATGTGTGCTCGCCAGCTTGAGCGGCGAGTGAAGGCGGAGAGGGAGAACGCTCGCCTCAAAATGGTGCTGGAGGGTCAGATCAAGATCGCTAAGAGTATGGAGCAGATCCTCAAGAAGCGCACGGTACTGCGTGCCATGGAGTCCTGCGGCAGCAATAAGCGCACGAAGCACACGAACCGTGTGCCTCGGCCATCTGATCCTCGTGCCGACGGTAAAATCTTTGAGGTGCTTCTCGCCGGCGTCGAGGCTTCGTATCGGGAAGTTGACGCTGTGTTCGAGGCGAATGGTCTTGGCCGCACTGAGGCACCGAAGAGCGACGCCCAAATGCACGACGGCGTGAATGGCATGCACCTGGAGATTTTTGCCAACAAGATGCTGCCGTTTGGCATGCATGCTACGGGTGAGGCTGTGTGGCAACACTTTAAGGGCACAGATATCCCTTACCGTTGGTATCACTCCAAATCAGCCGGTTCAATCGAGTCAACAGAGGATACGATGGCCGAGTGCTTCGGTATGGAGATGTATGATGCCAACAGCAAGACAACAGCCGAATTCAACGTCAAACAAATCCTGCGTCGTTATGTCGAGGAAGATCGCGTCGTTGTGGTGTGGCGCTCGCACATTGAGCCGCTCGAGTTCTCTAACAAGCGATTTGCTGGTATTCATTTCCAGGAAAAAGGCTACGTGGTCATTAAACCGCGTGCTCGCAACAATGATAGTGCCGAGGACGATGACTTCACTCTGGTGCAGACGTGTTACATCATCACTCCCGATCTGTCTGATCAAACGCTGAATGATGATGCCAAAACTGGTGCTCTGACCGAATTCGTGCTGAGCTCAACCGCTGCTAACATTTCCGCCAGTAACGAGATGATTGAAAACGTGCTGATTGACCAGGCGCTACAGCAACGAAAGCGTCGCGAGTAAACGTGGCAAGGCAGATTCGAATTTGCGTTAGCCGTTGTGTACGCATGAGTATTCATATTTTCCTATTGCACCAATATATGAAGCGAGACTGAACAGCTAGCACTGTCCAGCTCAATGATGCTGCATAACTTGTGACCAAGAGCCACCCAAGATGTCATTTCGACATTTTTCCGCTACAGCAGTTCCACAGTCAAATTTGCGATGTATTAACTCGGACAAAGTGCCGATCTGTAGTTTAACACTACTGGATCTCAAAATCCCAGATCTAAACGCTCCTACTACAAAGTAGTACTGCGTAGTATACTCAGCAGTACACCGATCATATTGCAGCTAGCTCAGCGCCAGAAACAGGATCAATGCTTTCGAGCAGTACATTCTGCTGCAATTGCAGCACGTTCCGCAGCTTTCTCCCAATTGAGTTCAGCACCACTTCTTCAACGTGAGCAAAATCTAGCGGTAGGACTGATGCTGTGTCCACACGCTTTACTTGTAGTTGGTAGCAGCTCCGCACGACACATGCATGTAGTGGGTCTGCAGTAGAAGGAGAAATGATTGTCCAGTGATGGTCTTCGAACTGAAGTCCTCCCGTCGGAAGGAACCATGTCGTTGTCCCAACCAAGATGATTCGGTTCTCTTCATCGTACTTGCTAACAATGTTCACGCCGTCAAGATTAAACAGTGCATCCTTTCCATCAGGTAGGGATGCCATGCAGTTCCTCTCGAGCGAGTTGGGATTCCGTGATCGAATCTGTAGTGTTC
This sequence comes from Phytophthora foliorum, assembly GCA_024679135.1. NCBI lineage: Eukaryota > Oomycota > Peronosporomycetes > Peronosporales > Peronosporaceae > Phytophthora > Phytophthora foliorum. The sequence goes on from JAHWLE010000960.1 coordinate 6,517, forward strand.
ACGCAAGACGAAGGATCAAGCAAGCAGTTAGTAATCTGTACGCGCCGCTTTGCAAGAATTGGCCGAGCACTATCGTACGAAGCGGAAGGACTTTTGAATGTCTTTGTTCTTCTTGGTCGTAACGTGACGCCACAAAATTTGCGCTGCTTGTTGCATTGTGCAAGCCATCGGAGTGACCGAAGTTGTCTCGACACACTTTCCAAAAAGTTCGCGGAATTTGTTCCGACTACTGCAAGTGATCGAGAGGTCCCCCTTCAAGGTTGGGAAAACCGTGTCCACCTCCAAGCGCAGTCGTCCCAGGCTACTAGCCAGCTCTGCCAGAATGGCGTCACTGAAGTCTAGCTGACTGAGAGGGCGGTCGAACGTTGGCTGAGGCTGAAAAACAAGATCCATTCCCTGTGAACATGGTGGCAGCAGATCACAATAGCGTCATGTCAACAAGAGATCCCACCGGACCACTTCCAAGCGGCAACTACCTCATGCACGTTGCTTCGTCCGAGAACCTTGCGGATTGAGGCGTACACCGTTAGTTGGTTTGCCATGATCGACTTCAGTTCTCGGTTGATGCGCTCCGCACGTTCGCGCCCCTCACTCTCGATCATTGCCAGACTGCGCCATGTGCTGGGGCCGCTCTTGTGTGCTGACGCGCTCAGTGTTGGCACCATTCCGAGATGACGGAGACGCGACAATCGCAGTTGCTCCAGCTGCGCGTTGAGTAGCTGCGCTTCCTCCCGCAGATATTTCAGTTCTGCCTTTTTGCGGCGCTGCAGTCCTGTCGTGTATCTCACTGGACCCTCCTTTCGTCGCCGGTCCTTCTTCGTCTTTGGTGTCTTCAGTTGCGCCTGTTGAGGTGAGACTGCATCACAGCTGATCTGGCTCTCGAAGGACGTGGAAGAGCTCGCGTCGCTTTCATTGCTGTCGATTGCGTCCAACAACGTCAGCACTTCCGACAGCGTGGTGGTCTCATCCATTTTGGCGGGCACAAGGCAGGACAGGAAGTGAGGACGCATAATACATCGCGTGGCACGTGGTTGGAGGAATGGCAAACAGATTATGCAGTCGAAAAGATGATGATGTGGCAGTGGGTACAATGTACCAATGCTTCTGTCCTTGACAGAATGTTGGTCGCTCTTATAATAATAAAAAAACAAAAACGGGAATGGCATGGAAGCTTTTAGGCATCATTGTTATGTATCGTTGTTGGTTCAATCAGGCTTTAATAAAGTCACTTTATTCACCCAGCGTTTTATTTAGTGAAATTCATGCATGCATTAGATAAAAATTAAATCCCCACCTCCTGTCCGAGTGACAAGACTTTGCTGGACTTCCTCAATCCTGTCCTTCACCCTCTGTCCCATAGAGCGCAACATAGCATTTCGGAGCTTGTTTCTTACCATGTTCTCTTCCTTGCAATTCCTCGCAGCAGAGACCATGGTGTTCACATTGGCGTTATCTTCTGCAATACGGCACAACGTTCGCACAAAAGAAGCACCGTGGAGATCAGTCGAAGATCTCATGATGACAATCCAACCCTGTGACCGAAAATGGAATCGCTCTGTTTCGTGGCCTACGATGGACGTCCATGCCAACACGGTACGATGTTCCTCGTCCCGCCGTTGGAGTAGCGTCGCACCATCGAGCATGATCTGTGTTTGATTAAGATTTTCAAACCCCATTGAAAATCTTAGCTCCATCGATTGCAGTGAGCTTTCTTTTGTCTATCGAACAATAAACAGTGTTAGCAAACAAGGCAAAAGTGTCGATACCACGCACAAAATATACCTTCAGACTAAATGCTGCCTGCTTGCTAGGCCATTCCTTGTCCACAACGAATTCCCACAATACGTGCTTTGCAGTTTTGAAGTCACACGGAAGAGGCGTGGTAGTTAGCAACTCGATGCACGGTCCGCTGGTTTTGTCTTGCTGCTTGACTCGAGAAATGCATTCTAGTGAATCAAAGCTATTCGCTGGGAACGATCGAAACACAGCATCAGTGTCATCAAACGTGCTGCGGACAGTCATCCTTAGCTGCGAGGAAATATTGTCTGCTGTGAGTTTCAACTGCTGCCGATCAGAAGAAACTCGCAGAATTAGCTCAGCGTTGGAATCGATTTTCTACAAAACGTGTCAAGAACGTGGTTAGTTCGCTGTACTGAACCAGACAACGCACCAAACTTACCGCAAACAGAGTTCTCTCCTTTACGAGCGCATCTCGGATCACCCCAGCTGTCTGCATCCGCTCAACCAGCAAAGACTTGAGCTTCGCATTGAGCTCTTCCGCTTTGTGTCGCTTCTGTTCCTCCTCGACCACCACGTGCAGCCAAGGAGACTTCGACGTTTGTTGCGTCAAAACTCTGGTCTCAACCGAAGTGCCAGTAGTGTGTCCATTGCGTTTGAGTCGTTCCACGAGAGCCTCGTACTGCCGCACCTGGTCTTTCAATTGTTGGCGCTCCGCCTTCCTCCTCAGCCGTCTGCGGACGTCGTTCTGAGGGTTTCGCACGCGCTTCTTGGGCTTCAGAGCCGATTGAGTCGACACATCGGAGCCGCCGAGGTCCAAAGGTCCACCACACCCGAGAGTGTCGAGGCTCGGGACGTCGTCGCAGTGGGCGATCAGCTCGAGCGCCTCCTCCAGCGTCAGCGACGCGATCTCTTCCAGCTCCAAGGAGTTTTGCAGCAATTCGTCCATTGCGATTTGAAAAATGAGCACAAGAACCTCGGTCAGATGGCCAATTTGGCCCCTACGTACCCTTATTTTAGTGTCGCAGTTTGCGTCCCACGCGAGCAGGTATGCTTTTTCAAATGCAGCTTTTGGCATCGAAGTTCAATGATCGAACGATACATAGGATCCATAGGTAGAGCTTACGGGAGTGGAGATGTATTTGTACGGACTGCTCCGTCAACCTACGTTCAGTGCTGTCACTTGGTTTACTCGATCTCGTCGTAGGACGGCGCGCCCGAATTAATAGCCTTCGAGTGGTGGTGCGGCGAGAACATCTCGGACTCCTCAGCCTCGACTTCGTCGCCCGAAAGAATCTCGTCGTTCTCACTCTTGAGGTAGGCAAACGCGGCCAGGAATATAAGTGCGAGAGGCACGCCCAGATCCGCGACGGCCCACATAACGCGCGCGCCATAGTGCTGGTAGAAATATCCGCCGACCATCGTGCCAACAGCACGAGCCAATCCGTTCTGCGTCGCGTTCAGCAGACCCATGACTGTTCCTTCGCAACCTTTGGGTGCAGCGGCGTAGATGTACTGCGTGCAGGCAGCCCACGCCAGGCCGAATGTACATCCATGCAAAAACTCAAACGGAATGGCGCTCCAGGCATTGGTCATGACTGCGTAGTACGTGATTCGAAGGGCATAGGCACTGATGGAGACCAGCAGTACCTTCACCGTGCCGAGTTTCTTGATAATAGCGTGCGAGAAGAAGAAGGCCGGCAGCTCCGAGATGGTCTCGCACATGATGGCGATCCCCACAATCTGGGCGTTGCCACCAGATAAGTTGAACAGGTTGAGCGCAAGGAAGCTTGACAGCACGCCATACATGAGGCCCATGAAGCACACCACAAGCAGCAGCATGATCACGTCCTTCTTCTCACAGATGCGGCGCATGTTGTCGGCAAACGACGGCTGGCGAGCGGGCTTGCCTCCTTCCTCCATTGCAGTGTGGGTCTCGTGGTGGTGTCCGTGCTTGACCGGCGGAATAGTACGCAGCACCAGCAGCGAGGCAAACATGAATATCAGGCTAATGTTGAACGCCCACGAAATGCCGGCAGCAGCGACCGCCAGGCCGGTGATGTACGCGCCTGTGCCCCATCCGACAGCGCCAAAAAGTCTCTGCTTGCCGTACTCTCCTCCAACCTTCTCAATCATGTCGAGCACTGCGTGGTCCATGAGCGAGCCAGCAGGCATGGACTGAAAGTTGGCCAGCACAAGCACGGCGAGCGTCCAATGGTACGACCAGTAGAAGTACTGGATGGAGAACATGAGCAGTCCGCCCGAGATGATGCAGAAGTTGTGCACAAGTCGCTGGTTGCGGATGTAGTCGGCTACCGCTCCCCAAATGGGCGGCGACACCATGGCGCAGACGCAGGGCAGCGTCTGCAGCAGACCGATCTGCACCTTGGAGAAGCCGGCAGTTTGCTGGTAGTACACGGCCAGGAAGATAGCGACGGACGATTGCTGCACGTTGGAGATGGCATACATGAGCTTGGGCTGCCATAGGCAGTTCTCGGACCACTTTGCGGGATCCGTCACAGATGCCTCTTTCTTCTTGGCTGTGCTCATGATCGTCGGCCTTGCTTCAACTTGTTGGTAGCGATGCCTCGAGCGCGGCAACTTGACGAATGAGCACCTTCAATGCGATCACTTTCGCACTTGAACGCGGTGTCAATTCCGGCAGGATGGGAATAGCTCGGACTTCATCCACATGCCTTCCGACGTCACAATCGCAGTTCAGTTGTTCATCCACGCAGCATTGGCGGCGGTTGACCTTCCTGGGCATGACTACCCCTCCATCCGTTGCGTTAAACGGTACAACAGCTAGTACCTAAGGACGGGGGTCGCGTTTTGACTTGTCGCTCGAGCCTCGTCTATGCTGAGGGCGGACTTGAAATTATGCACCCGCTCTGTGCCGCACGACCGGCTTACTCTGCGGGCACTGAGACCGTAAAGTGCAATGCAGAGGACTGCTCCGAATGCGTGAGCTGCTCACGGTGAGCAGCTTAGCCATCCGGTCAAGAGTGCGCACCAATGTAACCCCGGACTTGGTCAACGGACCCACGAGCTCTTCGCACGTGAAGCCCGAAGTATCGAGCCAGCATAATGAGACAGCAAGGAGGAGAATGATCAAATTTCCACACAGGCATCTTAAAAAGTGATAAGCAGCTCAATAACACTCGGGTCCTCCTCTTTCTGTGCAGTCATCTCAGCAAAACCGTTTAACGTTATTATCGATGGCCTGGCATGGAGCACTGTATCCTTACAGTATGTCGTCTGTATACTACATGTAGTTGCGACTTCTTGTAAGCGCCTGGTCTGCTTCACATGAAGGTATATGTAAACTATTTTCGAATCCCAACTGACTCAAAAGCGCAAATTGACTCCACAGCGAGCAGTGAATATGAATTACTTCAGTATGCTTTAGCTCCATGTGGAACACACCAGTGGCGTAGTTAAAATCGGGATGCAGAACCTTCAAGCACCTGCTTCCACTCGGGGGCGTCGAGTCGAAGCCATTTGATAGCCGCACCAATTTAACTTGACGGTCCATTAATTAATCTATGCCATACGAATACAAACGGAGGAAAACAAGTTTTGACTCATTTTGAACGAGTACTTTCCAAAAGCCTTCTGCTGGACTGCAAGAAGTCTCAATTGGAAATCAGAGGAATCCTCACATGAAAATATCAGACAACACACAGCACAGCACGCGAAAGAGACAGGAGTTTTGAATGAACGATTTCTGAGAGCCCTCAGTATTAATACATGTACATCAGAAAACGATTTATCTGAATTCTTCTTTTACTCCTTTAATGCCGAGGCTGGGCATCTGTTGGTTGGGAAGGTTGAGGCAAGTCACTCTTTTTGAAAAAGCTCTTATTCAAATATGGCTCCACTTAAAAATTTCACCACGACATTATTTAAGGTTTGCTTGCGCCTGGCAACTGGGTAAACGCACGAGGGCCAATGATGCAACATCGTATCGTAATCGTTTTTTTTTTTTTCATCTACAGTACGATAATGAGAACATTAATTTTCGGCACTAACTACAGATTTGTTGAAACGTCACGGGCGAGACACGCTTCGGAGGAGAACATTTTGTATAATCTTCATAAAGCTGCGCAGCTTGTCGGCTATTGAGGTGAGCAGCACGTTCTGCAATTGAGCTGCTTCAACTGACGAGCAATCCAGCGTTTTCACTCGCAACTCATTGCAACTTCGCACAACTGAATCCTGCAGTGGGTTGCTTGGCGACGGCGAAATGATTGTCCAGTGAAGTGTTTCAAGCTTGAGACCGCCACCTCGAAGGAACCAGATCGTTTTACCGACTAGAACGAATCGGTTCGGCTCTTCGTACTTGCGGTAGGTACTCACTGCGTCAACGTACAAAAGCTGAAGGTTTTCATCCCTCAATGGCAAGGTAAAGCTCATTTCGAGAGAGGTGTTGTGTTTTGATCGGATCTGTAAGTAGTTTCCCACAAAAAATAAGACGTGAGTATGAGTCACAGTGAACGCTTTGGCCACGTACAAACTTACGAATCGGTACAGCTTATCAGGTTCAACGCTCTTCCGGCTAACGAGCTGGTGCCAAAGCCTAGCCCACGATTCAACAATTGCGCAAGACATCGGCGTGACCGAGATCGTCTCGATGCAGTTGTCACCGAAGGAACCACATATCGCGTGACGTTTTTTGTAGGATTTTAAGGCAACTGTAAAGCGCCCAACGAGATCAGGAAAGACTGCATTGGCTTGAAGATACATCGGCTCCATACTCTTTGCTATTTCCGCCAGTATGAAATTGGCCGTGTGGGTCGTAGTCAATGACTGATCCAGCATCGTTTGCGACTCGAACACAAACTCGATATCCTGGGGAACGGTAAATCGGTGAGCGCACCACCAAAATAATGTTGCAAGAGCCCGTACCTTAAGAATGTCACTTTTCGCCAGCAGCTGCTGAATGGAAGCGCACATGTGTAGTCGTTTAGCCAATATTTCTTTTAGTTCTCGATTTGTACGCTCCGAACGTTGGCGTTCATCACGCGCGATTATTGCGGGATTGAACCCCTTGCACTTCCCGCGCTGCGACGGCTCCATCCCTGGCCATTCTCCTACAACGTGCGATTGCTGCAAACGCACCAATCGGTCTTCTAGCTCTCGGGCTTCCGAGCGCAACGATACCAATTCTGCTTTTCTTCGCCGCTGAAGAACTGTTGAGTACGGCACAGACCCTACTTTCCGAATTCGCTTCCGTGGTGGGCCTGTGCTCGTGTTCTGGCGGGTATTTGACGCTTGGGTTTGAGCGCACCCGCTTCGAGATGCATTCACAGGACCACCGTCGTCCCCTGGGCTTACACAAAAGGCATCGTTGCAGCGCGAAGGACTATTGCCAATGGTTTCCAGAATATTCATCAGTTCCGATAGCGTCTCATCTTCGGAGTCCATCGTTCTCAATTGGAAATGAGGGGCTACATTCTCACGTGATTGACGGGACTGATTTGAGCCGCTCATACGCAATTCCCGGGGGCTTTTCTTGTTTGAAATGACGTGTTTGCACAAGTGGGTACTGTACCTACACGTGCAACTCGCAAGAGCCGCATCCTACGTTGATTATTACAACATTGCTGTATCAAGGGTCATTGCGATGTGTACATGTAGCAAGCCCACAAGTTGCGATACACCGATAGATATTAGCCTGGATGGCATTGTAAGCCGTAGCGTTGCTCTCGTGGGAACGTAAGCGAAAGAGTCACCTTGTCTTAGGGTGCGACAAAACTAATGAGATCACCCCGTCCTGTTTGAAGCAGAATTCCACGCTGCATCGCCAAGTACCGTTCTTTAATCTGCTTTCCCATCGCACCCAACGCGCGATCACGCACCTTGTCGATATTTTCACCATCAATTACGGCACAACCCCCAGCTTTTTCGGCAGCGACTGTGTAGTGTAGCCGGACCACTGACTCGTTCGTTGGATTCGACGGCGAACAGTACACAGCAAGCCAAGTGCATTCTCGAAAACAAAGAGCTCCACACCTATCGAACGATAAAGCCGACCACAGAATCAGTCGCCGATATCCGTCGTCAATCTTACGAGTTGAACCAAAACCGTCAAGAAGCACGGTCTGGTACGGAGCGCCAAGCTCAACAGTAAATCGCTGATCGTTTGGATGGCCACCGCTGTGTCGAGGCTCCTGTCAACAGTAACATCAGAAAGTTAGATATCACCCTTAGCCATGGCTCGTTTCTCTACTCTCTCATCCACGATCTCACCGGAGTGCAGCGCGGGCCAGTAATATCACCAGGTCCCCACATTCGGCATTTTGTCCCCAGTAGCTTGACGGCGTGGTCCAGAGCACAATTCATTGGAGTTGTCATGGTTATCTCCGTGGTGGGCCCAGCAACATTATCCAGCTGAACGTTAAAAGTGAACGAAAGCGAACCATTAGACACACTGGAGTTGAGCACAGCAACGGCCTGTTGGTGCATCCTCAGCAGTGCCGCTTCGATTTCTCGTCGGACTGTAGCAACATTAATATGGAGCGTGGTTGGATTGCAGCACTGCGAGCACTGGGAATGTTGTGTTTGGGTCTCCGTCTGGGAACAATTTGTACCACGCATGTTGTACATCACGGAGCGCTACGACAACAAAACTACGAGGTCAGTCGGACCCCATCGACAACTTTTCCTGCAGTAGTTACCGGTATGTGCGGTCTTCTCTGCATTGCGGTCCGTAAAGACTTGGCCACTCGTAGCTCGCAGGCCACCGCTCTCCGCAGCGTCATGTTCAGCAGCTCAGCCTCGACCCGTTCCTGGTTCATCGTCTCTGCTCTTTTCTTCCAATTGGCCATTTCTATGATAGTTTTTTGCTCGATGGACGAGGGACTTACCAGTGGAGAGTGGCGTCCCTTGTCCTGCTGCAGCTGAGCTAGCTGCGTCTCTAGTTGTTGTGCCGTATCCTTCAGGTGTTGTCGCTCCTGCTTCTTGCGCTGGCGCCACTGCACGTCCTGCAAGCGCTGGCGCTCGCCTCGTACACGCTTCTTCGGCGCGGCAGGGAACGTCATGCAAGTGAGACTGGTGTGTGATACACTATTATAGTTTGGTGTGGATTATGTTCGCACTGGATTAGTCCAAACATGGAAGGGGCGGTCAAGGCGGAAGCTTCAGCTGCTGGCCGCAACGAAGAGCTAAAGGCGGAGAACAGGCACCGCCCTCGCGTCTAAGCTGCCGATTAAGGGCAAATCGAAATCGACCGCTTGCGTCGCGAGATTCAGACTTTGGGTAGGGAGTTTTACAGGTCTGCAGCGAGACGGGGG
>JAHWLE010000961.1:0-15547 GCA_024679135.1 Phytophthora foliorum
CCAGCGGCTCTTTACCGTGGCGCTCAAGCTCTCGGCCACGATGAACGGAGCCAAGACGCAGGCCGCGGTGCCCGCGGACCTCATGGCGCTCAGTGAAGCCACGGGCGGGATGCTCTACATGCCCACGTCCAAGTCGGCCGTGGAGCAGAGCATCGACCAGATCATCCTCAAGCTCAAAGCGGGAGCTGTGGTCAAGTTCAAGTGTGACGCTGCAGATGGGGAAGCAGAGTTCCCCGTGACGAGGAACATTGTGGCGCCCATTCTGAGCGGCAAAGAGTACTGCTGGCCGCTGGCCGAGGCCTTTTGGCTCGACAGGAACACGGCGGACGCGCGAAGCGCATCCGACGCTCGTGTACTGCAGGACGGTGGAGACCGCCATTGAAGCGGCCACGAGCCACATGCTGCTGGACACGCTCAAGTTCCCGGCGGACAACTACGTGCTGGAGATGCCCATCAGCCCCACGCCTGGACGAGGCCAACGCTGGCTGGTGTATGTGCAGGGCAGCAAGGGAGACGGACGGCTGGGAGACCCCGTCGGGATGCTGCGCGCTCCGACGTCGGGCCCCGGCGTCTCGTCGTCGAACGCGGTGCTCGTGCTGCTGCCGTACAACTACCCGAAACTCTTCTCGCTGCTCGTGGAAGTCGCGCGAGTGTATCAGGCGAGTGGACAGAACATCAACTCGGCGTCGGGGGCGTGGATGTTTCAGGCCAAGGCCATGCCGTCCTCGTGGCGAGAGTCGTTCTCGTCGTACCTGAGCGGCTGCCCGCTCTACTACTACGCGCCATTGAAGAAGGCGCTGCGCAAATACAATTTGCATGACATGGTTCCTGAGGTCCAGGACTCGGGACGCAGCTATCAGATCTCCAACTTCTTGAACAGGCTGCGGGAACAAGCAATCGCAGAGAGCGACAGCAACAACAAGTTGTTTTCTCGAGGCAGTCGAGGCGAAACTACCAACTCAGCGTCAGGTCTGCGCAGCACCGGTATCCCCGATTCATCTCCGTCTGCGTCGCCAATTGCAGCCAGAGATGCGACCGGAACGAACCCGACGGATGCAACTTTGGATGCTATTGCGACCATGTCGCTCCAGGATCTGCGTGCGGCTCACCTGAAGAGCAAGACTCTTTTCTTTGAGAAGTCATCAAAGCATCAGTTCCAGATAACTCTCCCGCGCGTGCCGGCAACGAAAGACGAGTCGGTGCCGTTAAAGTTGGCGCCTAGCTGGCGTGCCGTGGAGGAGGACGAAAAGCATCGCCAGCCAATTGACGTTATGAGTGACTACGAATCTAGGCTCGTCAAAAAGGAGGCACTTCGTAACCCACTTGCTGAAGCTGAGCCTGACGAGGATACTCCGTCTGGACTACGACGACGCCAGTTATGTTTCAACCTTGGCAACCCATACAAGAAGAGCTCGTCGAAGGTGAGCAATGTATATCAAGGTGAAGCTGCAGATGAAGCAGCTGCGCTTGGGGGCCAGTCTCCCAAGCGCCAGCGTACGCGTAAGCGGTCGTCCCAGCTGAAACGGGACAAGAAGCACTCGAAGCGCTCGCATAGAATGCACGGATCGCCGTCCTTCAAGTCGTCGCCGGGGTCGCCATCACACTCGCCTAGCTCTCCTGTTTCCAGTACTTCGTCCACAGTCTCTTCCCCCGGTCGAAGTGAGAGTGGCGACTCGGTCATGACGGACAGCTCGGTGGGTTCGAATTACTCGGTCAAGGCTGAAACTGCGCAGATGCTTGGTATCCCGCTCCACGACGGTGATTTCGTGGAGGATGAAAAGAGCAGCAGCTTTGTTCGACTGGTCTATGGTGTCCTGGCAGAGAACTGGGAATCGTGGAGCACTATCATCCGTCTTATCAAGGCGCGTACGACTACGCAGCAGGTACCGAGTATTTCATCTGTAGGATACGTCTTGTTAGCCCGATTGACACAATTCGTTATGCTTTGATGCTGTGCAGGAGAAGGAGTTTGTTGTGAGTGGTCTTCGGTCGATGAAGGGCGGCCCGACAGCAGTGAAGACGTACATCGAGGAAGCTATTCAATATTCGCAGCAATTCCGACAAAAAGCACTGGAGCAGCAGCTGAAGCAATTGCTGGATGAAGTCAAGTCCGCAGCGAAGGACCAACCAGAAGGACCGGCAGTCAATGGACTGAAGAAGGAAGCAGCCTAATGCAGCGTTTGGTGGAGATTTGTCCTCGGTATTTCAATGTTCATTCACACGGTAACCTTTTTTCAATTTGTAGGTGTTATGAGTGGTGTGGTGTTGCGGGTGCTGTCAACCAGGCCGTTTTACAGGATTGCCCGCCAAAAGTCGCGAAACGAAAACGATTTTGGAGAGACGGGCGTACACGACACCGCTCGTTCCTGGCTGTGGGGTCTAGCAAGACTGGTGACAGAACGCATCACCGCAGCCACACCAATCAGGCCGGATGAGCAAACGCAATTCAAAAAAGGTGAGGGGCTCCGATCGCATTGGAATGTGCTGTTGCTGGGTGTGACGAATTGACTCTTTTCCATTGCAGTCCGCAAATGCGGCGTCTCTCAGCTTGGTACTAAAAGCACTGGACAAGTACGACCAAAATGATACAAGCTCGACGCAGTCAGCATTTGGATCTCTTATTGGAACTGTAGGAAAAGCTCCCTCCACGAAAGACCTGCCGCCCCAAATTCAGCCGCTGAATTACCCGGTTCAGAATGGCGCTACAGGAAGCAAGACTGCCAAGCAGCCACCCAGGATCAACAGAAGGGCACCAAAGCCAACCAAGAAGGCCGCCCCAGGTGGAGGGGCGGCTCTAGCGGAATGGCTTGAGTCTCAGGTTCCACGTGACGGTCTCGGACATCCAGCTATTGCCGCATCATATTCAGGACCATCGAGTGATGCAGATCCTTATGCATGCATTGCGGGTAATTTTCTCCCGCTGTGGTGCTTTCTTGATGTGGAACAAGACGCTGGAGATCTTGGCCAGCGTCCTGAATTGGCAAAACAATTGCCAATGAAGGCGGTTGGACTACCACTCGACGATATCACTGGTGTCACGGGGAGCTGGTCCAGTTGTATGGTGACAGCCTTTGACGCTTCGCTAGGTCGATTTATTGTATCATGGTCTGCTGGAAAGCGCGTGGGGTCACCGGTAATGCATCGTGGGCTCTTGTGTATCGAGAAGGACGACTGCGAGGCGTTCGTACAGCGTATCCAACGTGCTGTGCAACGCCGCGAGCAAGCAGAAGCTGCGCTGCGGCAGTCGCTTTATGTGGAAAGCATGCCGATCAGCTCGGATACTCAATTGGATTCACAGACCATCGGCAATATTCTCCAACTGACGCTCTCATCTTCGTCAGTGCCTACCAACATAGGCACGTCTGCTCTGCTGGAGGAGGTGAACGCCGATTATATGTACACAATGAACAAACTGATCTTCGAAACCAACGTAGACGACATGCAAACCGAGTTCTCCTACCTCAAACTGCCCAAAGTGCCAGCCCCACCGCCACCACCTCAATGCGGTGTCATCTCTGTTCCACCTTACGATTATAATCGCAGGTTTCTGAACATCGCAACGGATAAGTTCGTGAATCTACCGTTTGCAGTGAACGCGCTACTGGATGTACGCCGCAGTTGCGTGGACGTCGGCACCCAGAAGCTTTTGCTCGAACAGCAGCCCACAGAGATCAGTTTTGGTAGCAGTGCCCGACCACAGCCCAAGAGCATTACGCTGGCTGAATTCCATTCGCTTCACGCGCAAATGAGTCATACGGCACTACGCTTTATGCGTGATTGCTGGACGCGTTTGGCGGCCAAGCGTATCCAGTTGCACTTCTCACAGGCGCAGCATCTGCATTACAACCCAGTGGAACCGAACCGCCAGAAGTACTTGGAGATGCCGCTTCGACGCTTTTTGCAGCGCGTGAACTACATGGTTGAAGACACGCTCCGCCTGCTGATCCAACAGAATTTCGAGGGCTACGCACAATTTGTTGAAGAAATGGCTGGCTATGATGTCGAGGTACGGGGTCCCAGCGATATTTGTGAACGCTTACTGCACTCTTCCACAATCGAGCAAGCAGATTCCCAGCACAAATTGGATTCTGCCCACAACTCCATCGCGGCACATCAACCGCTCTTTCGGGTAGAGCTCATCATCTCCTCAGAACAGCACATCTTAAACCAGGACGAAGTCGACAAGCGGGCAGCAGAGATTCGCGAATGGACCCTCGCTAATGTCCAAGATCGCTCAGCACAGTGTCCAATTGAACCCATCGCGCCCCGAGAAGGCTACCGGTTTGAGTACGTGACCAGTCCGGACGAGTTTAAATGCGCTCTCGCTGGTCAGTTCGATGTTGCAATTGATCGTTTGAAGTCTCTCGAGCTAGTGGAACGCCTTGTGATGGACCGTATTTTTTGGCCCAACCAAGAGAGTATCGCGTGTCTCCAAGACTCTACCCAGTCCGTAGGTGCGCTGAAAGAGCATGTGGGAAACATTGTGGAGCGAGCTGCTCAGCCATTGCTGAACTACCACCGCCAGTTTGACCAGTACATCCCGCTGCTCAACCTGGACGTTGACGATTACCTGAAAAACATAATCCGTGTGCAGCCCGAAGAGAACGCAAAAGGTGAAGATGGCGAACCAGCTCCTCTTCTCCCTCCTGTCGAGCTTAATGAGCTTCGTCGACTATTAGCTTATCACCGCGACGAAGAAGAAAGATTGATGGAAACCATTCCGTCTCGTGCAGTAAACCTTGGACTCTTCCAGGTGGACCTGACAAATATTCGTTTTACTCTAGCAAAGAAGCACCGCGATAGTTTCGCGCGGTTACTAGAAGCACAAGTGGCATACTGTTTCCAAGTGGCAGCTCGCATCATGAGCAAGTTCGACGAGATCAACCAGAATTTGTCGTCAACTCCGAAGGATATCGAGAGCTTGACTGCACTGCAGGAATACATCACTGGACTGCCTGCTGTATTGGCTCCCTTGCAGGAAGAAATCTCTCAAATGATGCGCGACAACTCCCTCATCGACGATTTCCACCACTACGTAAGTGACGAGCATCTGCGGCTGACCTGGCAGGTACAGGGTTGGCCCAGCAAAGTGCTAGCGCAGAGTGCGCGTTTCAAGTGGGCACTTGAGGAGCGCAAGGGCAAGTTTGCGAAGCAGATGGAGTCCGAGCAGGAAAGATTTGAGAAGACACTAGCAGCCCTGCAAGATGAGATCGAAACCTTTTCACGCTACGACAATCTAGCGTTCGTGGATGATGTGGCGCACCATGCGATGTCTGTCCAGCGGAAGCTTGAGCAAGCACAACAAGATGCGATGCTATTTAACAGTCGCGAGACGCTTTTCGGGCACGAAGTGACTTCATACGACGCACTGGCGAGTGCCAAGAAGACGTTTGAGCCTTACCATCAACTCTGGTCTACCTCATATAACTGGATTCAGAGCCGAAAAACTTGGATCCAAGGAAGCTTCACCGATATTGATGCTGAACAAGTGGAAAAACTAGTGGATACCTACAGCACAGGAATTCAAAAGGCGTTCAAATTTTTCAGCAACAGCGGAAATGAGGCATGCTCCAAGATTGCAGAGACAGTGAAGGAGCAGATCTCGGTCTTCAAGCCGTACGTGCCGCTCATTGTGGCTCTACGAAATCCTGGTATGCGGCTTCGTCACTGGGAAGATCTCAGTAAAAACCTAGGCTTTGCACTTGAGATTGACGAGAGCTTCACGCTAACTAACATCTTTCAGCTTAATCTGCTCGACCGTATTGATGACATTGTGAAGGTCGCTGAGGCCGCCGGTAAAGAGTACCAGGTCGAGCAGGCTTTACGAACAATGAAGGCGGCCTGGGAGAGCGTCGACCTGCAAATTATTGCGTACCGTGAGACTGGCACGTATGTGATCAAGGGTGTCGACGAAATTCAGGCAATCCTGGATGAGCACGTGACAATGACACAAGCCATGATGTTCTCATCGTTTAAGGGACCCTTTGAGGAAGAGATTGTCGAGTGGAACTCAACACTGCAGCTTATTTCGGAGGTATTGGAAGAGTGGTTGGCTGTGCAACGCAACTGGCTGTACTTGCAGCCCATTTTCGAGTCCCCCGATATTAACAAGCAGCTCCCTGCGGAGGGCAAGCGATTTGCTTCTGTGGACAAGAACTGGCGCCAAACCCTGGCATCTGCGAAAGCCAAACCAAAGTGTGTCGAGTTCTGCCGAAGCACGAAGCTGTTGGAGAGGTTCCGAGAATCTAATCACTTCCTGGAGCTCGTGCAAAAAGGTCTAAGTGACTATTTGGAAGTCAAGCGCTCAGCATTCGCTCGATTTTACTTCCTCTCGAATGACGAGTTGCTGTCCATCCTATCAGAGTCCAAGGATGTCAAGCTTGTGCAGCCACATTTGAAAAAATGCTTCGAAGGCATCGTTCAGGTCATCTTCGAAGACGATCTGAATATTAGTGCGATGATCTCAGCTGAAGGTGAAAAGGTGCCGTTCTCGACCATGGTAGACCCCAAGGGCAAGAACGTCGAGCACTGGATGATGGAGGTCGAGGACATGATGAAGCTATCCATCCGCGACATCATGGAGCGCGCTATCGCGGACTACACACAAATTGATCGATCTCTTTGGATTCAAAAGTGGCCGGGAATGTGCGTTCTTAATGGCAGTCAAATGCATTGGACGCGTGAGATGGAAGAGGCCATGGATGCCGATGGACGTGAAGGCGTGCAAAAAATGATGACTCGCCAACTAGGTCAGTTAGCTGACATGGTCACGCTCGTGCGCGGTAATCTCGACAATATGGCTCGCATCACGTGTGGTGCGCTGACTGTTATCGATGTCCACGCCCGAGATGTGACTCGCAAGCTTGTAGCACAAAATGTGGAGTCAAAGGGAGACTTCTTGTGGAGCTCTCAGCTAAAATACTACTGGGCAGACAAGAACCTGTGGGTGCAAGCAGTGACATCACGCCGTCCGTACGGCTACGAGTACTTGGGTAATTCATTTCGACTAGTGATCACGCCGCTAACAGATAAATGCTACCTCACACTGATGGGTGCCCTTCAGATGATCCTCGGTGGAGCACCAGCTGGGCCGGCTGGTACAGGAAAGACTGAAACTACCAAGGATTTAGCCAAGGCACTGGCGAAACAGTGCGTTGTGTTCAACTGTTCAGATGGTCTGGATTACATCGCCATGGGTAAGTTCTTCAAGGGTTTGGCGTCTTGTGGAGCCTGGGCGTGCTTCGATGAGTTCAACCGTATCGATATCGAAGTGCTTTCTGTCGTAGGACAGCAGGTGGTCACGTTGCAGCTTGGCATTCGTCGCGGCGATACACGAATTGTGTTTGAAGGATCTGATATCAAGCTTAGCGACCAGTTTGGTGTGTTCATTACCATGAATCCTGGCTATGCTGGGCGTAGTGAACTACCCGACTCGCTTGCAGCGCTCTTTCGGCCGGTAGCTATGATGGTCCCCGATTACGCGCTCATTGGTGAAATCATGTTCTTTGCCTACGGGTTTTCGGATGCACGTGCACTTGGCGCAAAAATGGTGACGACGTTCAAGCTCTGCTCGGAGCAGCTTTCGTCCCAGTTCCACTACGATTACGGCATGCGCGCTGTGAAAACTGTGATCACAGCAGCAGGCAATCTCAAGCGTGATGATCCTGACATGGATGAAGACGTGTTGTTGCTTCGTGCTCTACAGGATGTCAATCTACCGAAATTCTTGGCGCACGATATCCCGCTGTTCAACGGTATTATCAGTGACTTATTCCCTGGCAAATGCCGCCCGAACCTTGATCTTGGTGCACTTATCAGTGTGATTAAACTACAGACCCATCGCCTGAATCTCCAGCCTGTGCCCTACTTCCTCACTAAATGCATCCAATTGTATGAAACAATCGTCGTGCGACACGGTCTCATGGTTGTCGGTGCTACTGGAGGTGGAAAGTCGTGCAACATCGCGGTGCTCGCTGACGCGCTTACAGAACTTAAACGACGGGGTGAGTCGGGATTCGCGTTTGAGAAAGTCATCAAATACCAGCTCAACCCCAAATCGATCACGATGGGGCAGCTTTACGGTGAATTTGATGCCAACACGCACGAGTGGCAGGATGGTATTTTATCGACGTTGTATCGTGCGGCTGCAAGTGACACAAAGCCTGACCGCAAATGGGTCATCTTTGATGGGCCTGTGGATGCTATCTGGATTGAGAACATGAACACTGTGCTTGACGACAACAAGAAACTTTGTCTCAATAGTGGCGAAATGCTGCAGATGTCAAAGCAAATGACGATGATGTTCGAGGTGGAGGATCTGTCCGTGGCTTCTCCAGCTACTGTTAGTCGGACAGGTATGGTTTACATGGAGCCAAGTACACTTGGCCTTGGACCACTTGTCGATTCGTGGGTCGAAAATCTTCCAAAATCGGTGGCACCATTCGCACACGTGTTCATGCAGCTCTTTGATGTGTACTTGTATTCGTCAGTCACGTTCATTCGTTCTTTCTTGGGCGAGCTTGTGCCCACGATGGATAACAATTTAGCTCAGAGCCTTATGAACATTTTAGACTGTACACTGGATCCTTTCCGAGAGAAGCCTGCTGATGGCACTGGCGAACCTCAACCGGCATCTAAATCACCGAACGCACAGTTCAAGGATGACATCGAGCCGCTGTTCATCTTTGCGCTTATCTGGTCTGTGGGGGCTTCTACAAACGATGCTGGTCGAGTACGATTTGATAGTTTCCTACGCAGCGAGTTGGTGGCTAACAACTGCAAGCCTCCACTACCCCCCACGGGACTGGTCTACGACTACTGCTATCAGCTCACTAGTCACAAATGGGTGCCCTGGATGAGCACCGTTAGCCCATACAAAGTTCCTGCAAACTCGTCTTTCGCTGAAATCGTTGTGCCTACCGCTGACTCTGTTCGCAACAATTATTTACTGGAAGAGTTGATGAGCGCCGGCAAACACGTCCTCATGGTTGGTGGCACTGGCACTGGTAAAACAGTGAATATCACGCGCTATCTGCAGTCTCTGCCGGCGGACATTTACATTCCAATCCCGATATCTTTCTCAGCACAGACGTCTGCCAACCAGACGCAGGACATGCTGGACGCCAAGATGGAAAAGCGACGGAAAGGTGTCTACGGCCCGCCGGCAGGCAAGAAGTACGTTATCTACGTGGATGATCTGAACATGCCCAAGCGTGAAAAGTATTTTGCTCAACCTCCTCTGGAGTTGGTGCGTCAGTGGTTCGATCAGGGCGGTTGGTATGATCGCAAGCTGCTCGTCTTCCGTAGCATCATCGACATTCTGTTCGTAGCCTCAATGGGCCCTCCGGGTGGTGGACGCAATCCAATCACTTCTCGACTGGTACGCCACTTCAATGTGGTTGGTTATGCTGAACTTGGGGATGACAGCAAAACCATCATCTTCAGCACCATCCTTGGTAACTTTCTGGGTTCAGGCTTCCCTAGTGACGTTGCGCGGCTCACAGATAATATCGTTCGAGCCTCCATCAGCGTGTACAATACGATTTGCCGTGAACTTCTTCCCACACCAGCTAAGTCTCACTATACGTTCAACCTGCGTGATCTGGCGAAGGTTTTCCAGGGTGTCCTCATGGGTGACAGTCGTCGAATCACGGAAGCGGATTCGTTGATTCGTCTGTGGGTGCACGAGTGTAAGCGAGTATATGAAGACCGAATGGTGTCTTTGCAGGACCATGACTGGTTCCGCGAGCTGATGCGCTCGTCTACGAAAGAGTTTTTCCAGCGCGAGTATGATCAAGTTGTGACAAATGAGCATCTGATCTACGGTGACTACTTGGTCCCGGGAGCCGACCCAAAGATTTACGAGGAGGTCGTTGATGTGGACAAGGTGCTGAGTATTATGGATGAATACCTACTCGACTATAATGCAGAGAGCAAGTCGCCCATGTCTCTCGTGCTCTTCATGGATGCTGTGGAGCATGTTTCGCGCATCTCGCGAATCATTCGACAGCCTATGGGCAACGCGCTACTTCTTGGTGTAGGTGGAAGTGGTCGCCAGAGTCTTACAAAGCTCGCGACGTTCATGGCAGGGTACAAGTGCTTCCAGGTGGAGATTGTTAAGGGGTATGGACTTACAGAGTGGCGCGAAGACGTGAAGAAGTGCTTGCTACTTGCAGGTGTGAAAGATACACCGGTTGTCTTCCTGTTTTCAGATGTACAAGTGGTCAATGAGACCATGCTAGAAGATCTCAACGGCGTCTTAAACGCTGGTAATGTACCAAATCTCTACGGCCCAGAAGACCTGGATCAGATCGTCACAGCGTGCAGAGTGGATTGTCAAAAAAGGCAGCTCCCTCCTACAAAGACCAACATTTTCCAGCAGTATATCAACCGTGTACGGCGAAACATTCATTTGGTCATCTGCATGAGTCCGCTGGGTGGCTTGTTCCGTGACCGACTTCGAATGTTCCCGTCGCTAGTGAATTGCTCAACCATCGATTGGTTCAGTGAATGGCCTGCTGAGGCTCTAAACTCAGTTGCCTCCGCAATCCTAAGTGATGGTAACTTAGCACTTGGTGACAAGCTTCCAGCACTTGTGGAGGCATTCAAGATTGTACATCAAAGCGTGGAGGAGGCTTCTAAGCAGTTTTACAATACTCTGCGAAGGTACTTCTACGTGACTCCGACAAGTTACCTGGAGTTGTTATCAGCATTTAAGTCGGTGCTCGTTGCAAAGCGAGAGGAAGTGAATATGATGCGTAGTCGTCTGCAAAACGGTGTGGACAAGCTGTCAGAAACCAAGGAAATTGTTGCAACGATGCAGGCAGAGCTTGTGGAGCTTCAACCTGTTCTTGCTGCTACGCAGCTGGAAGTGGAGCAAATGATGGTCCAGATCGCGAAGGACAGTGCCGAAGCAGATGTGACAAAGGCTACAGTTGAGAAAGAGGAGGCAGCAGCCAGTATCAAAGCCAGCGCCACCCAGGAAATTGCAGACTCGGCGCAACGTGACCTAGATGCTGCCATGCCAGCATTGGAATCCGCTGTTGAATGTTTGAATCGATTGAAAAAGTCTGATATCGATGAAGTCAAAGCTCTCAAGACGCCACCTGCTGGTGTCAAGTTGACAATGGAAGTGGTGTGTATGCTCTTCGGTCAAAAGCCTGTGAGCAAGCCTGACCCTGATCGCCCTGGCAAAAAGATCAATGACTACTGGGAAGTTGCACAGAAGGTGGTGCTCTCGAACGCGAATAAGTTCTTGGAGAACCTGCTCGGTTTCGACAAGGACAACATTCCAGATGCAATTATCATCAAGGTTGCTCCTAGTATGGAAGACCCGAACTTCACACCGGAGGCAATTGAGAAGTCTTCGAAAGCCTGTACTGCTATCTGTATGTGGTCACGCGCCATGTACACGTATCATTTCGTGGCTAAGGCTGTCGAGCCTAAGAAGCAAGCCCTGGCTCAGGCGCAAAAAGAGCTGGATGAGACGCTTGCAGTTTTGAAGAGTGCACAAGCTAACTTGCAACAAGTAAGTGATCGTTTAGCTGAGCTTGAACAGTCCTACAATGGTGCTGTAGCTAAGAAGGAGGAACTCGGAAGAAAGGTGGTGCAATGTCAAGTTCAACTGCAGAATGCTGAACGACTAATTGGCGGGCTAGGCGGTGAGGAAGCTCGTTGGAAGGAAACGGTCGCCCAGCTCACACTTGACTACGCCAACCTCACTGGAGATGTGCTTGTATCGGCCGGCACGATTAGTTATCTGGGTGCCTTTACGGCCGAATTCCGTGAGCAACTAGTGGCTTCGTGGCATGAAGCTCTCGTAAAGCACGCGGTGCCTCACTCTCCAGGCTGCGATTTGATTCGTACACTCCAAGATCCTGTAAAATTGCGCGCATGGCAGATCGCTGGATTGCCTACTGATACAGTCTCGACGCAGAACGGCATTATCATGGGGCGTGCTCGAAGATGGCCCCTGTTAATTGACCCACAGGGGCAAGCTAACCGCTTCATTAAGAACCTTGGACGTGATAAGAAGCTTTGTGATAATGGCATGGATGTGGTTAAGCAGTCAGATCGCGGATTCCTCCGTGCACTAGAAAACGGTCTGCGCTTCGGCAAATGGGTGTTGCTCGAGAACGTAGGTGAGGAGCTTGATGCAGCTTTGGAGCCTGTGTTACTGCAGCAGAAGTTTAAGCAGGGGGGTCAGGATATGATCCGTCTAGGTGAAAACGTGATTCCGTACAACGACAGCTTTCGCTTCTTCCTCACTACGAAGTTAGCGAACCCGCACTACGCACCGGAAGTCTGTGTGAAAGTGAGCCTGCTGAACTTCACGATTACGATGAAAGGCCTCGAGGAGCAGCTTTTAGGCGTGGTGGTGCTTAACGAATTACCAGAGCTTGCGGCCAAGAAGAATGAACTGGTGCTATCAAATGCAGAAGGTAAACGACAGCTCTACGAGATCGAAAACCAAATCTTGTACCTCTTGTCACACTCCGAGGGCAACATTTTGGATGATACGAACCTCATCGAGACATTAGCGTCAGCGAAGGAAACTTCTGCGGTTGTGATGGCAAAGATGCGTGAAGCTGAAGAAACCGAGCGCGAGATTGATGCGCGTAGTGACGGCTACCGTCCGGTTGCCTTCCGAGCAGCGTTATTGTTCTTCTGCATTGCTGACCTCGCACTTGTGGATCCGATGTATCAATACTCACTGACGTGGTTCACGGGGATTTTCGTTCGCGGCATTCAAGCTGCCAAACCGTCTGCCCAACTGGAGACTCGACTCACAAACCTGAACGACTATTTCACATACTCTGTCTACAAGAACATTTGTCGTTCTCTCTTCGAAAAGCACAAGCTTTTATTCTCCTTCCTACTGACCATCAAGATCATGCAGGGGAACAACGAAGTGGATGCCGGTGAGTGGCGTTTCTTACTCTCAGGAATCGGATCCAACCCACCTGTCAAGGCTGACAACCCAGCTGGACGGTGGATCGAAATGTATGCGTGGCAACAAATATGTGCCCTTGCAAACTTTACTTCATTTCAAGGTCTTGAAGTTGAGTTTGCAAAACATGTTACAGCGTTCCGCGCCATCTTTGACTCGACAGATCCTGAAAATCAGCCACTCCCTGGTGAATTATTGTCCAAACTTGATGAATTCCAGAGACTGTGTATTTTGCGTGTCCTACGGCCGGACAAGATGATGCCCGGTATTCAAAACTTGGTGTGTGCCAAGCTGGGCAAGGAGTTTATTGAGCCACCACCGTTCGATCTCGCGAACACGTTTGACGACGCAAGCCCGACGACGCCTTTGATTTTTGTGCTGTCTCAAGGTTCCGATCCGGCCAAGGACCTTCATGGATTTGCTGTAAGCACAGGCATGGAGAGCAAACTCAAATCGATTGCGCTGGGTCAAGGCCAAGGCACTTTGGCTGCACGCCTAATCGAAGGCGCCACGACAAAGGGCGAGTGGGTTTTGCTACAGAACTGTCACTTGGCTCTGAGTTGGATGCCCGAGTTGGAACGAATATGCGAGGAGCTCGACCCTACCAAACTACACGAAAACTTCCGGCTGTGGCTTACGAGTATGCCGACGCCGGCGTTCCCTGCCTCAGTTTTGCAGGATGGTGTGAAGATGACGAAGGAGGCACCAAAGGGGCTGCGAGCGAATCTCAAGAACACTTATTACAAGCTGGACGAAACGCGTCTTGGAGCTACTCGAAAGCCCGACGTCTTCCGCAAATTGCTCTTTGGCCTCTGTTTCTACCATGCTATCGTGTGCGAGCGGAAGCGCTTTGGTGCTCTCGGATGGAACATCCCGTACCAATTCAATGAGACGGACTTGGACATCAGTGTGGCGCAGCTCGAGATGTTCTTGGACACATACGACCATGTACCTTTCGACGTGTTGCAAGTGATGACCTCCACCATCAATTACGGTGGCCGAATTACTGATGACAAGGATATGCGGACGTCGGATGTCATTCTCATGACCTTCTTCAAAGAGGCTATCTTACACAAAGACTACGCGTTCTCAAGGAGCGGCATCTACTACTCACTTGATTGTGATCCGCGCAATGCGTACGACGGCTACGTGAACTACATTAACTCACTACCGATCAACCCGGAGCCAGAAGTCTTTGGTATGCACGAAAACGCCAATATCACAAGTGCTCAGGCTGAAACGTACGAGGCTTTCGATCTGCTCTTGTCGCTGCAACCAAGAGTGAGTTCGGGTGGAGGTAAGAGTCGCGAAGAGATCATCGCGGATGCTGCTCAAGCCATTGCATCTCAGCTACCAGCTCAATATGATTTGGAGCACGTCCAGGCGGCATACCCTGTTTGCTACGATGAGTCCATGAATACGGTGCTGGCACAGGAGGTGGAACGCTTCAACAAGCTACTGGCTGTTATGAGGAGCACGCTGCACCTCGTCCAACAAGGTCTCAAAGGTCTTGTAGTGATGTCTGCCGAACTGGAAGCCATGGGAGCGTCGCTGTATGATCAGAAGGTTCCTGCTGTTTGGGAGGCGAAAGCTTATCCGTCCCTCAAGCCGCTGGGTGCTTGGGTGAAGGACCTACTCGAGCGTTTGGCATTTATCTCTAACTGGATCGCGCACGGCATTCCGGCCGTGTTTTGGATCTCGGGCTTCTTCTTCCCGCAAGGTTTCATGACTGGCACGATTCAAAACCACGCTCGACGATACAAACTGCCGATCGACTCGTTGTCCTTCCAGTTCATCATGATGCCCGAAAGTGTCGAGCAGCTTGTTACGCGACCTGTCGATGGCTGCTATACTTACGGTTTGTTCTTGGAGGGTGCTCGCTGGAACCCGGAGGTCAACGCATTGGACGATCCGTTGCCACGCGAGTTATTCGCCAAGATGCCAGTCATTCATCTGTTCCCGCAGCCTCATCGCGAGGCCCCGCAACGTGGCATTTATCGCTGTCCGGTCTACAAGATTCTCACGCGCACAGGCACATTATCAACGACAGGCCACTCGACCAACTTCGTCATGTGGCTCGAGATCCCGGCCAACAAGCCCAACATCTTCCGCAACTCGCTGGTTTCGGAGACCAACGCACAAGTGCTTTTCGCCGACCAAGAGTACTGGATCAAGGCCGGTGTGGCCTGCTTCTGCAGTCTGCGCTACTAGCTGTATTACGACACGATCTATCAGCCAAATAGGAGTCACAGAAGAGGTTAGTTTTTCTCCTTATTCGGCCGAATCGCCTTTTTGCTGGTAATGGTTTACTTTCACATAAATATATGCATGCTGTGAACTGGACTGGTGGCCAAGCAGGGCACCCCGGTGTTAGGAAAGCACGTAGTCGTCGTCATCTCGCCTTGGGTCGAAGCTTGGCATAAAACATGGCTAGAGCAGGTACGAGATGAGGCGGATCCACGGCGAGACTTGGTCCACCTGGTCCATCTGCATCGAGATGCGGTGGATCAGCAGCGACAGTCCGTTGCACACGCGGTCCATCGTGTCGAACATGACCATCGCAGACGCTGCCGGCGGCGCCGTCGCGGGCTGCGGGCT
>JAHWLE010000962.1:0-15544 GCA_024679135.1 Phytophthora foliorum
TACATTTTCAAATAGTAAATCATGCTGCATCTTTATGACTTTTGCGGTAATGCAAGGCGAGCAGCTGTGCATCGGTGAGTCACCGACGGTGAGTGGTGGAAGATCAACAGTCCATCTCTCGATGACCGAGATGACACCTCGGTAACCTCCAAGTCGGAGGTGTTCGGGCCCAGCTGATGCCTAAAAAAAGTGAGAGGGCAAAAACCGCGACTATCGAGTACACCCTAGTTACCCTCCTTGAAGCTGCTTTTTACGACCCGTGATTGGCTCATTCGGCATTTCGCCACCTTCCTCTCGCGATGCTCAAGTCCGTCCCGTTCGTGCCGCCCGTGTGGGCGTCGGCGCTGCGCCACCCGCCGGCGAAGAAGCTGCGTCTAGGGCACTTCCCCACCCCCATCTTGCCCTTCTCACCGCCCGGTCTGCCCGAGGGCGTGCGCATGTTCATCAAGCGCGACGACTTCAGCGGCATGGAGACGTCGGGCAACAAGATCCGCAAGCTCGAGTTCCTGCTGGCCGAAGCGCTGGAGCAGCAAGCGGACTGCGTTGTCACGTGCGGCGGCATCCAGAGCAACCACTGCCGAGCCACCGCTGCGGTCGCCAGGATGCTTGGACTCGACTCGTACCTGCTGCTCCGTACCAACAAGCCCGATGAGGACCCGGGACTGGTGGGGAACGTGCTGTTCGACCGGTAAGACAGGGCTTAATGACAGTAAGTTTGCAGGTGATGTGCTGACTTGCTGTTGTTGTAGGATGCTGGACGCGACCCTTATCCAGATGTCACGTCAAGAGTATGGCAAATACGGCAGTGAGGCTATGATCAAGGTGCGGACAGATTGAGAAGATGGCACGTTGTTGAGTCTCTAAGGAGAGGTCGTACTTTGCAGCGTACGTGTGAGCGACTGAGGCAGGAAGGTCGCCGACCGTACGCGATTCCGGTCGGGGGTAGCAATGGTCTGGGCACGTGGGGGTATATCCAAGCCATTGACGAGATCAACAACCAACTGAAGGTTTGTACTAGCGTGTTAGATACATGTGGTGATGGAAGGATTGAGCTATGCCTGTGTTTGGCTCCATAGGAGCACGAGCTGCCCATCACGGACATTGCGTTCGCATGCGGCAGCGGCGGAACCGCTGCGGGTATCGGTCTTGGATCGTATCTGTACGCAAAAGCCCACCCGGACGCAGCCCTCAGCTTTGATGCTAAAATACCGGCGCACGCGTACATTGTATGCGATAACGACGAGTACTTCCACGGCCACATCGACGGCCAAATTCTACCAGCGATGGGAGCAGCACCGGATATCTCCTCGCGGCAGTTTCTGCAGATCACCAACGCGCAGGGCACGGGGTACGCCCGCAGCACCAAGAAGGAGCTCGAGTTCATTTACAGCGTGAGCCGCAAGACAGGTGTGCTCATGGACCCGGTGTACTCGGGCAAGGCGCTTTTCCACCTCATCCGGGAGCTGAACGAGGCGCCAGAGGTAAGGCAGTATCAGTTGCAACCACAGGGCTATCGTGTTGGTGTCTAACTGTTGTGGCTTCGTGTGCATGCAGAAGTTTGTGGGGAAGAGCATCTTGTTCATTCACACGGGTGGTCAATTCGGAATGTACGACAAGGTGGACGCGCTGCAGGGGGTCATCCGCCAGGACCAAGTGGACCGTTTTGTGATGGAGTAGACGATGAAGACCGTCTTAGTGATGGCACTGCTCTCGTGCGCCGGCGGAACGCCTTGATTCAGCAGATAAAGTTGAAATGAATTGTTTTGCCTTGTTTGTTTTCAATAACGCCAATGCCAACGAGGCTACAGTCAAATACATCTAAACGTCAATGCACCCACTCATCCTAGCCTGCCGAGGAAGGGCGCGCAATCGGCTGCGAGTCGCTGGTCGGCACATTGCTCCGAATAGTGACTTGCTGCTCAACATCCTATCACCGGATTACGATTTTGTTTTGGCGGTGATGGGCGGTGCGTCATACAAAAATCAAGTCATTTCGTTGAAGCGCTGCCAGACTGCCCTGTTTCTGCCCTTCAGAACTGCCGAGTGACGCACCTTGAGCAGTCGCATCCCCACGCGGGCAACTTGGCTCCGCTCGCCTCGACCAGGAGCTCACTTCCCAATTCTCCACGATGTTGGCAACCAAGACGTGCGTCTCGACCTTCTCCGCTTCCTTCTGTCCGCCGTTGCCGCCCCGCTGACGCTCGTTTCCGTGCTCTACAGACTGCAGACTGCCGGACGCACGCGCGTCATCGCGAGCCGAAGTCTCCGCTTCGCAAGCTCCGTTACGACCAACGAGACGCCCTACTATGATGTGGTAGTCGCGGGCGGAGGCGTCATGGGCTTCTCGACGGCCTACCACCTCGCTATTTCCTCCCCCAAGTTGAAAATCGCTGTGGTGGAGAAGGATCCGTGTGTACGTCCACCCCATGCAGCTCTGTTGTTGCCATGCCTCGTGTAGTTCCTGACGCTATCTGTTTCGTGATGCCTTGCAGTACAAGTACGCGTCGGCCATTCTCTCGGCCGGCGGCATTCGCCACCAGTTCTCGGAGAAGGAGAATATTGAGATGAGTCTCTATGGCACGGAGTTCCTGCGCGATATCGCCACCAACTTGAAGGTGCACGGCCATGATGCCCCGGACGTGCAGTTCGTCGAAGGTGGCTACATGTTCCTGGCCAGCGAGCGCGGCGTGGATGTTCTGAACCAGAACTACGCCACGCAGAAGGCCTCGGGTGCCGACGTGCAGCTGCTGGACCCGGTGTCGCTCAAGAAGCGCTTCCCGTGGATCAACACGGACGGCGTCGAACAGGCCATCTTGGGAATGAAGGACCAAGGATGGTTTGACCCGTGGGCCTTCCTCAACGCCTTGAAGCGCAAGAGCGTGGCTCTTGGCGTGGACGTGCTGGAAGGCGAGGTGAAGCACTTCGACCTGGGCGGCCTGAACCAGATCGAAAAGGTGCACATCGAGGTGCAAAACTCACCGGAGTGCGGAGATAAGCGTTTCAACGCGGTTGGTGCCGGCATTGTGGTGAACGCTGCGGGTTGCTGGTCGAGCAAGCTGTTGGAAGCTTGCGGCAGCTTTGACTACCCGGTGAAGCCGCGCAAGCGCTCCATGTTCGCCTTCCACTGCGCTGCAGAGGAGATCTGGAAGGGCGACGCAGCCACACCGCTGGTGGTAGACCCGAACGGAGTTTACTTCCGACGTGAGGGTTCTGGTGGTCGATTCGTGTGCGGCTGGTCGCCCGAGCCTGAGGATGACTACGATGGACAGTCCACGGACGAGTTGGACTTCCCCGACCACGACCATTTCGAAGAGCAGATCTGGCCCACCATCGCACACCGCGTCAAGGACTTTGAAGCGATTAAAGTCTTGAGTGCTTGGGCTGGGTACTACGACTACAACACCCTCGACCAGAACGCTATCATTGGACTGCACCCGGACGTTCCGAACATGTACCTAGTCAACGGATTTAGTGGTCACGGGCTGCAGCAATCCCCTGCCGCGGGCCGCGCGATTTCGGAGCTGATCGTGGATGGAGAGTTCAAGACCATCGACTGCTCACGCTTCAGCTTTGACCGCGTGCGTGCCAACGAGCCGTTCCTCGAACAGGGAATAGTGTAGATGACTTCAGTATCAACAACCATGGCGTTCCTTTTCCATAATGAGCAATTCACAATAAAATCTATCGATGCGTTAATGACGGTAAATGCACAGCGATGTCTTCGCGTTGGTACCATCTTCCGGTAGCGACCACGCATTGGTTTGGGAAGTTTCGGTGAATTCCTGTACTTCTGTAAGTCGGGCGTTCACCGAATAAATAACCTGTTTGTACCCGGAAATCTGTTCCTGCCGTAGCCGCACCAGCTCCTCGGCGCAGCGCTTTCCATCACGGAGTTTCTGGGTTCGCAAAATAAGGTGAGCCTCTCGTTCACGTGCTGATTGCTTGTACTGCGCTGCCAGTGTTTCATGCTTGTCAAGCAGCTCAGCAAACTCGGTTTTTAGAGCCAATAGCTCCTCCGTTCGTTCGTCCAACGCCTCCTGAGCCTTGCGAACTGCCAACACCGCCGCGTCTCGCTCTTTAACGGCCGCCTCTTCTCGCTGTGCATGCAACTTACACTCACTCGTGGCTTCCTGTAACTTCAGCGCCGTGCGATGTTGCTCATTGCCCCAGCTCTTCTCCTTCAATCTGTCCAGCTCCTGCTTCTCCAACGAACGAGATCGTTCACTCGACACATTTGCAAGTTGTTCTTGCAACAGTGCCTTCTCCTCTGTCCTCTTCTGCAGAGTCTCCTCCAGCTTGTCGATTTTATGCTGATAATCGGCCACAGCTTGCTCCACATCCGTCGACAATTGGCGAGCATTCAGCAGCTCCTGCTTCAGCGCCTCCACCTTCACTTGATGTTCTCGCGCGATCTGCTGCCACAGCTCCCGCACTCGTTTTGCATCATTTTCCGTGCGTTGCACGAGCTGGTCCCTATCAGTCTTGATCTTCTGGGCCTCTTCAGCTGCCAGTTCGGTTTCAGCCAGGGCCAGCTCCTTCTTCTCCAGCTCCTTCTTCCACTTGGTCTCCATCGCCTTGAGCTCCGCCGCCAGCGTCGTGTTTTTCTGCGTCGCCGCGTTCCTGCCCAGCACCGCCATCTTGTGCATGGCCACCTCGTCCTCCAGCTCCTTCTCTAGTACCATGTGCTTGTCGCGCGCCTGTTGAGCTGCCTGGGCGCTGCGCTGCTGCACATGGCGCAGCTCCAACTCGCGCAGCTGCGCCTCGTTCTCCAGCGTAGCTCTGGCCGCGCGTTCCTGCGCCAAGCGACGCGTGAGCTCCTCCACTTCCACGCGCAATGCGTCGCGTTCGTCTTGCAGTCGCCGCGTGAGCTCCGGCAAGCTCCCGGACGGCGGAGGGGGCGACGGCGGCGGCGTCGAAGCCATGATGATACACTCGGCGCCAACTTTTTGAATTTGCAAACGACATTTGGAATTGGATATGGATACATCTGACCGGGTTTGAGAGGGTGTGGGATGATTTAGCTCCTGATCTGAGCCGTTACGCGCAACACGCACTTGACAATGGCGCAGCACCGTGTCAACGCGTCTCAAGCGGGTTACACTGTGATTGGTAGCAATGCGACCGCCACGATGGAGAGGGAGCATCCGAGACCTTGGTGCGGCGTGCAGACGTGGATCTGCGGACTGAGTGCGCTCTCGGGCTTTTTGTTCGGCTACGACCTGTGTGTCATGGTGGTCGCCCTGCCGCTTATCCAGCAGGTGACGGGGCTGGTTGTAGCTGCAGATTGTGGTTAATTCTAATGCTAGTTGAATACAGGACTTTGGCCTCTCGACAACCTCAGCACAGAGTGTCGTGAGCACACTCATGCTCGGTGCCGTGATTGGGTCAATAGTCGGGGGAGTCTTCGCCGACTGGTATGGACGCCAGGGACGTCGAGAAAGAATACTTAAGGTGCTTAGTTGGTCACTGTATGGTTTTGTTGGCTTTGAATTGGTGCAGGGTCGGTCGGAAACCGGCAAACTTGATCACGGCTGCGCTCTTCTTGGCTGGCTCGCTGTTCATGACTTTCGCGGGGTCACTGCACACGATGCTAGTCGGTCGATTTGTTGCTGGCCTGGCCGTTGGCAGCAGTGGGCCTTGTGTCTCAACGTATGTTGCTGAAATTGCACAGCCGAAGACTCGTGGTGCTTTGGTGACAATCAATGAGGTGCGCACTTGATTCGGAGCCATACTGCTGGTTTCAATGCGTCTAACGGGAATGTCTGTACGCGTTACATTGTGCTATCGATGGCCAGGTTATGGTCTGCTTTGGTTGTCTCGTGTCAGTTGTTGTGAGCGCTTCACTGCAAGGCAGCGAAAATGGCTGGCGTAAGATGCTTGGTATGACGCTGTTTCCTCCGATCATTCAGTTGGTATGCACGTCGCGACGACAAAATCGTATTCATGCTCATCGATGTCTGACGTACTGTGTGCGGGCTCGTTGTAGCTTGGGATGCCTTTCCTACCCGAATCTCCCCGCTGGTTGATATCGGTAAGTTTTCTGCGTCCGATTATTGTGGCTCTGGCTTGCGATCTAACAATTCATGTTGGCAATAGAAATATCGGACCAAGGAAGCAAGTGCCGTTCTGAAGAGGTTGCTCTACAGCGACGACGCATCGCAGCAGATTATCCAAGCGCACCTTAGTGTTGGAGTGCGTTTGCCCCCTTTAAATTCAGTGTTGTTCAACAATGGTTAATCGCCACAATTTTAATGGTGTGTATGTGTGCAGACATTTCATCAAAGCTTTTTACACGCAATGAGCGAGCTTGTTACCGACGAGCTCACTCGAAAGTACGTTTTTGCAGTGGATGGGGCGGCTGCTACGATCAAACTAATCGATGATATGCTCGTGCTTTTACAGGCGTGTCGTCTTTTCCGTGACAATTGCGTTCTGCCACATTTTAACTGCAGCGAATGCAATGCTGTACTACTCGAGCTATATCCTGGAAGAGTTACAAGCAGGAAATACGCACCCAGTCTCTGGTCTCAGCAAAGAGATCTGGGTGGGTATTGCCAAACTTGCGGGTGTCTGCTCCGCCGTTGCAGTCGTTGACCGTATCGGCCGCCGCCCACTGCTACTCATCGGGACAAGCCTCATGCTAATCAGCCATTTTATTTTCGCGGTATGTTTTTGGACACTCAGTACGACGCCCTCCGATGTTGTGCAGATGATCGGTGAATGGAATCTGTACACGTTCATCTTCGCATGGAATTTGAGCTGGGCACCGCTGATGTGGGTGGTATGCTCGGAGCTGCTCCCCGATGAATTTCGCTCCATCGGAATGGGTCTTACGTTCGGCATGTTCTGGCTTGGCAGCGCACTGGTGAATCAGACACTACTTTCAGTTTTTCAAGCTTTCGGGACTGGAAACGCTTTCCTGCTCTACACAACGCTCACTGCTGGATCGCTTTGCTTCGTTTACTTCAAGGTGCGCAGAGCATATCGTGATCAAAGTCGGTAGCTGCAACACTAACTTGCTTCCACTGCTTCCTATGCCGTTGCAGGTACCAGAGACAACTGGGTTGTCTTTCGAGCAGATCGCCATGCTTTTTAACGAGCAGGTGGCACACGTTCCCTTAGAACACACAGCTTAGCATCGATGATTGATATCATACTGTTGTTCCTCGGCGCCAATGCATTATCCAGCGTTCATACTGCGGGTGCACAGCAAAATACACAATTGCTCGCAAAATATCGTGCCTGTTCTCAATTCACCTCAGATTTGAAGCACCATTTCGATGAAGCTGACGGACGGCGGGCTTTCGGCGGCTGAGCAGCAGCTCGAGGAGCTCGAGTGCATGCTCAGCATGTTTCCCGATAGCCAGGAGCTACAGGTTGACATGCAGGCCAAACGTGCGCTCGAGGAATACGTCGCTGAGGGCTACAGAGCCACCCGATCATCACAACCAGAATGCCGGATGCAGTACACACTTTACTACCAGGTGATACCATGAACATGAATTTTGTAAATGGAGAGCGAAGTGCTTATCGTTTGGTGTTCATAACCATTATGTATTGCTATGTGGACAGGATCTAGCTTTCGGCCGTGAGGTGCCGGCATTGACACTCACGTGTCCTCCAGGATACCCCGAAGTTGAGTCGATGACGTTCGAAGTGCAGTGTCCGCAACTTTCACGGGTCGACATGGAGAAGCTGCAAGCCGAGCTGGCCGAGTTGAGTTCTGCAGCTTGTGCAGTTCAAGAAGTGGTGGGGCTGCAGCTGTACCAACACATGCAAGATTTTCTATCTCAAGTGCGCACCAATACAAGCATCGACGACCAAGATGCCCACGTCAGCGCTGCTGAGGATGTATTTTCGCCGATGGTACTGGGTCGCCGAGCCATTTACTTCCACCACATCATTGCGTCTAATAAACGGCGCGTGGTGAAGGAGTGGGCGTTGGAGCTGCAGCTTAGTGGGTTTAGCAAAATTGGCTGGCCTGGCGTCGTGATTGTCGAGGGTGCTGAAGATAAGGTGCAGGAGTATGTGCGTCGACTTCAACATCTTCGCTGGAAGCAGATCACAGTGCGAGGCGAGCAGACGGAAGAATTAAGAGAGGGTTGTTCAGGAGGTTTTGAGACGCTTAGACGTCTGCCTCGTGGTTTTCATGAGTTCCCGGAGAATGGCATGTCTGACTTGGCTGCTGCATGTCGTACTGCTGGCCTGGAGGACCTATTTCTCACCACCATGAAAATCTACGGGCGATCGAAGGATAAGGATGTAGCTGAGGGTCTAGAGTCTACCGGCACTACAAAGGGGGGCACGGGCAAGAAGAAAGGTAAAAGTCATGGACACAAGTCTGAAACATGAAAAGTGCCCACAGCAAGGGTTCTATGGGAGGGAACTATTTACACTCGTTGCTTCTTGGTCTTTCCACTGGCAGCAGCCTTGCCACGCTTCCGTGGCTGCTTCTTGGACTGCACCTTGGTCGGTACCTCTTCTTTCTCCTCCTCCTCTCCATCTTCGCTATCACTGTCCGTCTTCTCCAGGGCCGACTCACTTTCGCCAACCGGCAGCAAACTCTTCATGGTCACAATACTGAAGTCCACGAGATAAGACTTCTGGAGCATGCGGTCGATACGCTGGAAGTGACGCTCGCTGTAAGCAATTAGGGCCTCCACGGTCTTGGAAACTCCATCCAACGATTTCAGGCGGCTAGGAGGCAGCTCACGAAGAATCGTGCTTACCAGTACCTGGCACACGCTCGTGTTGCGGGCGTTGGTGTTCCAGTCGCGCAGCCACTCCATCAGCGTTGTCAGCTGCTCGTCTTCCAAGCTAAGCACCACCGGCGCATAGATGTCCTCAGGCGAGAAGTTGTCTGGATCAATAGGCTTGCCGCCTGGGAGCACGGGTTGATCCTTGTGCCGCGGGCCTTCAAGCAGGTCGCGCAGAATCTGGAGCATGCGGTTCGGGTGGTTCAGCTCAAATGCGAGTTGCACAGCATCCAGCAGCTTGTTGTTGCGCAGGCAGTTAAAGAGTTCCTGCTCCTTCAGCAACTTGGCGTCGCGGTCGTTCTGCTGAGCGCGCTCCTCGTCTTCCGTAAAGTCACGCCAAAGGTTGATGGTAGAATCGGCACCACCACTTACCATCTCGGAGCTGTCCTTCGACACAGCGAGAGCCCAAATTTTATCCTCGTGATTGTCCAGAGTAGCCTCGCACTCGTTGCTCTTGATGGTCCAGAGCTTCACAAGCCCGTCTGCACCAGCAGATAGCAACTGCATACCAGCGCAAGCGAACTGCACGTTCAGCACAGAAGCCGTATGGCCCTCGAACGTCTTCAAGCACGAGAAGTCCTTGGCAGACCACACCTTAACAGTCTTGTCACCACTGGCAGATGCAAGGCACTGGTCGACCGGGGAAAACTCCACGGCCCACACACCACGCTTGTGGCCGCGGCACACACCAGCCAACGTCAGGAGACGACCAGCACCTCCCTGCTGCGAGTGCCACACCTTGATAAGCTTATCCTGCGATGCACTAGCAATAAAACGGTCATTGGGCGAGACCGCAAGCGCGTTCACATCTTTGTCATGGGCCTTAACAGCGCCCAGGGTGGAAATCGACAGCTCCGTGGGTGCAGGCTTCGCCGGTGTAGCGTACGAGCCAGCCAGCGGCTGAAGGCTCCACATCTTGAGAGTTTTGTCGGAGCTACCAGTTACAAAGAAAGCAGCACCCGTAGCAAAGCTGGAAGCACGCTGTGAAATAGCAACAGCGCCAAGAGCCTCAGTGTGGCCCGCGCAAGTAGCCACACAGCGCGGCAGGGTCTTGCTTGTCTTCTTACCACCTGTAGGCCGTAGATCCCAAAGCCGAGCGGTCCTGTCCTTCGAAGCGCTCACAAGCCATCGCCCATCGGGAGAAACCGAAAGCGCCATCACAATGTCCGTGTGACCTGAAAGAAGATCGCAAGACAGCGTGTTGCGGTTCAGAAGACGAATTTGTTCGCTGTTCGTGGCCACGGCAACCAAATCGGAAGGCGCTCCGCTAGCATCAGCCGTCGGAACGTACTTGAGGTTAAGAATGTCGTCGTTATAACCGATAATCTGCGTGCGTCGGGACAACTTTTCATCAAAAACCAGGAAGTTCTGCTCTGAAGACACAACGACAACTTCACTGCGTGCAGCACTCAGCAGCAGATCTGTGTACGTAAGAGCCGCTGAGGTATCCGACTTCTGCGTGAATACCGTTTCGCAAGCGTTGCCGCTGCTACGCCACAACCGAAGCGTACCCATCTCTCCAGCAGTCAGGAAGTAGATCGCTTTGTTATCCTGAGATTTTCCAGCCGCGTTCGTGACACACTTGAATGTCGATGGCACGACTACGAGTCCTTCAATAGCTTCGTGCACCAGCACGGTCTTGTTAAGCTTGTTGTCCCTCAAGTCCCATAAATTCACCACCTTATCACGTCCAGCGGACAGCATGGTGTATCCATCTT
Source organism: Phytophthora foliorum (assembly GCA_024679135.1). NCBI lineage: Eukaryota > Oomycota > Peronosporomycetes > Peronosporales > Peronosporaceae > Phytophthora > Phytophthora foliorum. Next base: position 10,475 of record JAHWLE010000962.1, read on the forward strand.
CCGAGAACGCCACACTGGTGACGAGACTCATGTGGTCCTGGATGCACGCCACCTGCTTCTGCGTGTACAAGTCCCAGACGCGCACCGTGGCGTCGTCACTCGCTGACACGAGCGACAGCCGAGCAGCGTCCGGGTGGAACTGCACGAGGGTCACGATGCCGGCATGGCCGCGGAAGTTGTGCGTGCAGAAGCCCTTGTCCACGTCGAACACCTTGACCGTGCGGTCACTGCCTCCTGTGGCCAGCAGGGTGCCCGACGGGTCGAAGCTCATTGCCAGCACGGGCGTCTCGTGTGCCTTGATTGTGCGAACACACTTGAACGTGTCCAGGTCCCACACACGCAGCAGAAGGTTGCGGCCGGCCGTCACGAGTTGGTTCTTCTTTCCCGGTCGCACGGCGAACACCACGAAGGATTCCTTGGCCTCCTCGTCCTCTACGTCCTGCTGCAAAGTGCGCTGCAGCTCTCCGGTCTCGGCGTCCACGATGGCCACGTCGTCGTGCAGCATGCAAGCCATGAGCGCTTTAGGCTCCGAGTCGGGGCCGGCGCGGCCATGGAAGAGCTCCACTTTGCCACCCGTGTACACGCCTGCGTGCGTCTTGACGGTGCGCCAGCTCTTGGAGAGACCCGAGTGGCTCGAGTAGCTGCCGGATGCGCCGGCAGCGGCCTGCGCAGCGTCCGTCATGGTCGTCGATAGGCAGGTGGAAGGTTACTGTGTGCCAATGTGCGGCGCTTCCAGTGGATTTTGACTGGAGTGCAGCATTGTGTACGGAAATGATAGTTGTTATATTTGTGGCACACACGAACTGATGTTTGTCTCGGTGTTCGACACATGGCTACAGAGAGAGCTCCTTTTTGAAGTGCAATCGTGTTCGGCAATGCTGTCTCCAATACGAAGTTTTAATCCTACCAAACGTTTGTCTACCTTCGTGTTCTGATTCCTGGGGCTATTTCTGGTGGCAGGATGATAACCCGACCTCTTGTTCCATCAAAAGACTTGGCGGTTCCATATTATCTGCCTACATTCGTTGGGCCATTGGCAGGACAAGCCCTTAGAACGAGCTGCTTTGAAGTCGGTCCGCCGTCAGCCAACAGTAAAAGAAGCACCAATAACTCCCAGAGCAGCACGCGCATCACTCAGCTCTACGACACATTCTACTCGTTCCTGGATCACAACTCGCCAGCTCTCAAGCCCATCTTTCGGTCTTCAATGGTCGTGCGCAGCAAGGTGCTGGTTCATATCAGCGCTGGCTTGTGGTCTATTCTGGTTGGAGACAATATGGTGGAGCGCGTGGAGAGTTTGACGCACACATATCTGCGCTTTGGTGTCAAGATGGATCACTATGATCCGCTGGGTGTTGCTCTAATATTTGCCATGAAAGAGTGCTCAGGCGCGTTGTGGACACCTCACGTAGAAGAGGCCTGGCGCCGACTGTACGCTCACTGCTGTGTCATCCTACTCGACACTCACCGGCGTACGATGGACCAGCACTCGGCCAAGGCTCGCGAGATGGGCAAGGCGGGAGGTAGCCCCAACATCAACGACCTCCAGTCCAATTTACGCCCGCAACCGATCAAAGAGAACTCAATCGCTCCAGCCAGCACAACAACCTCGGGTAACAGTGTCCGGATAGATAAAACTCCGTAGAATAATGTATGAGGCTTTCGTTTGGTCAGCAATTCGCCTTCAACATGCAAATCTTTGCTAAAAATCGATCGGTTTGAAGAGGTTTCGAGCATTTGTCGCACAATTTTGAACAAGATGGAGACGGAGACGCAGACTGCCGTAAAGACTGGCGACCTGGCCAAGCTGCAGAAGCTGCTGGACAGCGGCGTCAACCTGGACATCAAGGACGAGGATGAGCGGACGCCGCTACATTGGTCCTGCGCCACAGGCCGCCTGGACGTCGCGGAATTCCTCCTGGAGCACGCGCAGGCCGCTGTCAACGTGCAGGACGACGCCGGGTGGACGCCACTAATGAGCGCCGCCTCTGCGGGCCATGGAGACATCGTCAGTCTGCTGCTGAGCAAGTGTGTAGAGGTTTGTGTGGAGTTAGATGCACTGCGAGTTATTTATTTGTTTTCGTTTTGCAGAGGTGCCGATGCGAATCTTCCTAATGAGAATGGGCAGATCCCGTTGCATTACCACAGAGGTAGAGTGAGTAGATATGCGGTAGAACATACTGGTGGCAATAGATCAAGCCTCACGGAGTAGTTGGTTGTGTACAGGACGACAAGAGATCGCCGAGCTGCTGTTGGACTACACCCGGGATGTCAACCAGGCGGTGAGTACATTCACCATGGTTTTATCTTCTACTTCATGTACTTCGACGCATATGCGCTAAGTGTTATTCTACGTGGTGATACATGTACATTGCAGGATAATACTGGGAGTACTCCGCTGATGCGGGCTCTAGGCGGCAAGCCGAGTCCGGGTTCGTGTAACGGTCTGTTGTTATTGTCGCTACGTCTAGCTTCGCTTATATCGCTGTGTGTGTTTTAGTCATTATCGCGCTCCTTCTTGATCACGGCGCTAAGGTCAATACTCGTGATGGTGGTGGAAACACCCCGTTGCACTTGGCTATCAACGAAGGTTATGAAGATATCGCGCGATTCTTGCTGGAGAGTGGAGCCAACCCGAACGCGAAGAATAACGACGAACAGCGATGTGTGGATTTGGCGAAGCCTGCTTTCCGTGCAGAGATTCAGATGCTTGTGGCAAAGAAGAAAGGAGGTGACTACCCGTGATTTGGATTGAGTGCGTTTAAAAACTGGTCGATTCAATGTGATTCAAGACCGGCTACTTGAAAGCGAAAAAATGGAGTGTCTCTACTGAGTATTGTTGTACTCTTTATCCTCTACGCTACCGGTCATTTCAAAATTGCTGACTCTGTTGTTGAATGAGCTCTGCCCATGTGTGTGTTAATCATCGTCGCTAAGGTCGAGATCTGGAATATTGACCAAGATGAGAATGGAGGCGTGGCAGTAGATTCTTTTCCATGCGCTCTCAATGTTCTCATTCCAGTCTTCTCCACAGGTGAGTCGCATACCTTGGATAAGCGAATCGCCAAGCGGGTCAAAGTCTTCTGGTTTCACGCCGATCTTGAGGTGTACCAGAGCGAGGTTCATCACCTTCTGCACCAGATCTTCCGACGACAACAGCGACTTCATACCGCTGCTGATGTGCACGATCACGCGACTTTGAATCTGAACCGATGCTTGGAACAGGGGCTTCATGTGCGGGTAGTGCTCGAACAGGTACTTGTAGAAGTTTTCGTACAGGAGCCCGATTTTGGTGCCGGAGCCGACAGCATGGTGTGCGTCTGTGTGAATGTTTTCCTTGAAGACTCGCTCCCAGTGCTCAAATGCTATAAGTCGATCATCATTGTCGGACGGTTCTGTGATCGGAAAGTGTGGCATGTAACGCTTGATGATGCGGCAGTATTCTTTGGAGAAGTTGGGACGGCTTGGCGTGCCGTTATGGCCTCCAAAGCTGGCACCAACACCCATTCTCATCTACTTTTGGCGTTTTCTTTTGCAATACGCAAACGAATCAACTTGTTTATCCCGCGAGTTTGTTTCAAGAATGGCTGAAGAATTTAACGCCTCCTCCGGAGGTATACGTGACAGATAAGAAATCGAGGACACGCCATCCAGTTGATCCGGTAAAAATTACGTGATACATAATAGTACTGGACAGCGAACAGTTGCTGACCAACACGTCCTTGAAGTTGCTGCTGAGTCGTCGCATTTTGGTTTACCAGTGTCAACGTAAATTCGAGGACGTCTGGTTATTAAGAAAAATCAAGGCAATGTGTTGCGCAAGGCGTTGAGGGAATGCTGTAGCTTAACTGGTACACTAGTGCCTTTGCACCTGCAAGTTGCAGATGCAACCTGTCCGGGTCCCATTCTTGACTCTGGTGGCTTCAAGAATTAGCAATTGCAAACGATATCAAATCCATATTAGCTTTAGACGCTTGTTGTGCAAGTGGATCATTCAACGCATAATCTTGTCCGGCGTCGTAAAGCTATGGTTTAGATAAACCCACCAGTTCATCGTCGATGCAGCGGCTTCCAAAGGTTCCCGTGGCTAGCTTTCATCGGTGCAGTAGGGCGAGCCTGCTCTTCCGCCTCGTGGTGGGCCACAACGGGGGCTCTTTTCTTGCGTCGTGATTTGATTGGTTTTGCAACCGGCTGAACATTCTTCTGACCTTCCACTTTCTCTTTGCTACTGGCAGCAGCGTTGGCCTTGGCAATATTGACAATAGCAGCAGCCAGATCGCGTTGCTCACTCGCTTGGGTGGCTGCGATCTTGGCACTAGCTGCATTCAATGCAGCTCGACTCGCTTGGACAGGGTACTAGCATAGCAAGCAAGTAGTTAGCAAAATAACCACAGCTACACACCGCTACAGCAACAAGTGTGTACCTTTGACCGGTTTACCACGAACACGTACGTGACGCAGAGGTCTGCTTCAAACTTCTTCGCCTGCGGGTCTGTCGTGCGATGACGGTAACCAGGAAACAGCCGAATGTTAAACTTGCGTCGCTCCTTGAGCACAAAGCCTGCCGCCTTGGCCTGGTCCTCAATGAACCAGTTCGAGTAGGGCGGCCTCGTTTTCAGCGACACGTGCGCTTCTCCGCGTGCCGTGAGTCGGTCTCTTGCACTCTCGAAGAAGTCCAGTAGCAGCGCTCGGTTCACATGCACGCGCTGCTGTCCGCTGTGCGGGAAGTTGAAGACGATGTACTGGAACAAGTCCGGGACCGTCTTGACGCCCGCGCCGGTCTTGACCTGCTGCGGCAGCTCCAGCAGCTTCGTGGCGTCCACGTCGTGCAGCACGAGGCCGTGCGCGGATCGCACAGAAGCGATGCACTCCTGGGCGTTCGGGTACTTGCTGTGCACTTTGCTCTCCGAGTCGAAGGACGTCGCGAGCACGCCGCGTCCAGTGCCGCGGTGCTTGATGAGGCCGCGCGAGAAGGAGAAATCGCCGTCTCCGAGCACCAGAACGTCGTCTTCTGGTGCGTACAACTGCGTGGGCATCTCCTGGGGGGCGTGGCGCTGGCGCTTCGTGCTG
>JAHWLE010000963.1:0-15541 GCA_024679135.1 Phytophthora foliorum
CGTCGGCGTCCGAGACCAGCACGCGGCGGAAGAAGACGTCGCACTTGACCCGCACGCGCCGCGCGGCCTCGGCGAGCGAGAGCGGCTCCATCAGCGACAAGTGACTTGGCCTTTGTATACCTGCTCCAGTGATGATGGCTCTGGCGCTTGAGGCTCAACTTGGGCAATGGACACATTTTTCGGATCGGCGGAGGGAGCGCACACTTTGGGCCAATCAGAGCACATATCATGTGCTTTTCTCGACCAATGGGCGTGCGCGAGGGCAGAGAGAGGCGTCGTCGGACGGGAAGATGGAGCCGGCCCCGTCTGCCTGAAGTTCGGCACGCGAGCCCTCTGGGGCAGAGTCTGGCGCCACAATGCGAAGTGGCGAGCACCGATGGACAGACTGTGGTGGCGAGGGTGCATGTTATGAGCGTCTCAAGCGTTGAGCGCCACCGTTGCGAAGTTAATTTAGGCGGACACCGTTTGACGGCCACGGAATTTTTCTATTGGTGTTGGTGGGCGGGAAAGATCGGGGTAAAAGACGGGCAGCGCTTGACTTGGTTTGACTATAGAGCGCTCTCCTCTCCCTGATCCGCATCACTAAGTACGAAAGTGACGCGCGCGCGCTCAGCACAAACACGAGGTTTGCTTTGCTGCATACCAGACTGCCCGCTTCCCGCGTTTGGTAGCGGACGCTGCCTTGACCAGACGGCGACGGCGACGGCGACGGCGACGGCGGTGGCAAGCGCGACGGTGGTAGCAACTCGATTGTGGCCGCCGCAGCAAAAATACGTGTGGACGCCGTGTTCACCCAAGTTCAACGCTACGGTATACCAGCGAAAAACAGCTCCCTAACTTTCCCACTGCACAATCAAATACTTTCAAGTTGTGCGCACTTTTCACTTGCACATCGCTCTTTGTATTGCTCTCAATAAGCCATCCCCCGCCTTACCCGTTTCCCATCGCAAAAAGGCTGGATCAAACAGCGGCTGAGCGTGACAGAAAACGAGCGGCTATGCGACACGCGCCTAGACTAGAATCCCTTCCCTTCCATACTGAGGTCCTAGCATTGGTCCAGATGCCGTAGCTCTAGCCTCGAACCTTGAGCCGACCGCTGCGGCCACGCTCCAATAGTGCAATCGGCTTGGTGGCGACGGCCCATAGGCTTGATTATAATAGCCGACGAGCAACACGGACAGGATGTCTTTGCTCGACGCGCGACGGGCGCCGCGGCATCCACACGCAAGCTTCGAGCAGCAACGGCACCGTGCCTTATTCGTCCGTCGCATGCCGAACGGACGATGTCGCCAAGAAGCCGGAGCTGACAGATTGATTCCGGAGCTAGTGCCGACGACAATAGCTGCTTCAACGTCAAGCTCGCGTAGACAAGAGCTTGCTGCAAGGGTCACCATGACAATTTGTCAGCCAAAGGCAACTTGACCGGTCACTACGAAGGTCACTAAAGAGGGGATTGTAGCGCATCCCCAACATGGCTTCACTTCAGCATCGCGACGCTTCAAGCGCACACATCGCAGTCGTCCACCACTATGGTAACGTATGCGCTTTTGCTCGCTGGCTGATGCATGCTGCTGCCCAATTGACCGCACCGTGCTGGATGCCGACTGCAGGGCCCCAAGAAGAAGGCCAAGGCCCCCAAAAAGACCAAGGAAGAGCTCGAGGAGGAGCGGCGGCTGCAGGAGGAAGAGGAGACGCGACTGCGTGCCGAGGAGGAGAAGCGCGTTGAGGAAGCTCGGCTGAAGCGCGAAGCAGAGGCCGCTCGACGGCGCGAGGAGAATGCCAAAAACCGAGCGGCCGAGCTGGAGCGCCTGACGCTCGAGCATGAAGCGGCCAAGCAGGACCTGGAAGCCAAGGCCGTGCGCCTCGCCGAGCTGCTGCGTGTGCAGAAGGAGGCTAAGGACTGGGACAACTACCTAGCCTGCCAGCCGCGGCCCGACGCGCAGGTTGAAGGCGACATGAACTCCTTCTTGAACTCGTGGCAGCTAGACACAGCCACGCTGGAGCTTGGCCTGCCCGCTGTCACTGCTGCCTGTGAGAGCGCGACAGAAGTGATGGAAGACCTGACTTTCGTGGCTGCGAACGCTTGCGCTACGAATGACGAACCGCTTAGAGCGCAGTGCGCGCGATTCATCGGCCGTCTACAGGAGCTCGTGGTCGAGAAGGTAAATCTCACCACTGCGCACGTACTGCAGTTCGCCGACGAGTACGCGGATTTGTCGCCCGCCCAAGCCAGTAGCTCCAACAATGCGAACGCATCCCGCGGCGAGGTGAAACTAGCTAGCGCATCTCCGAACACGGGCTGGGTGCAACTTGGACTATGGATTAACCTGCTGGCTAAGGGATCGTCGCGCAACAAGCGCGTGGAGTTTTCGGAGCTCGGTGTAAATGTGGATCTCCCCAAGGCTGTTATTACGCAGTCGCTGGCGCTGCGTGTGACGCGCTGGCCATTTGATGCGCTCTCGTTTCTATCAGAAGGTGGCGGAAGTTATGTTGCGCTCGGCGGCGTTTTTTCGTTGGAATTGCTGGCTGTGCCCTCGCCTCCGAAGCGGGCACGAGGCTGGGTCATGCGAGAGGTTCCCGACGTGCGCGAACAACTGAAGCGACTCCACTATCCGTTGGATGGAATGGTGCTCTCTGCTGCGCTGCCGATCAAGGCAAGCCTCACGCTGCCTAAAGACGTACTGTTCGCCCCGACCACCGGCACTAGTGCCGCCAGCGCCGAGGTGCCTCGGATCGGTTGGTGGGACTCAACACGAATGCGTTGGGAAGAAGAAGGCGTGACCGACGTTGTCTTCCAAGAGGACACGACCACCGTCACCTTCAGTACATTGCGGCTAACTCATTTGGCGCTGCTTGTTCGACGCGACCGCAACTTTCATAAGCGCTCATGGCGATTGTGCATGGATACCAGTCCAGGCGTTCATGCTGTCACCGATGACTTCCACGGCGGATTTCCCGACAATGAACTCGGAGACATGCGCGCACGGCTAACGCTGAGCACGGCAATATTCCCCCGCGTGCAGTTCGAGATAACGCCCCAAGGTGCCAGACTGGTAGAGCCCTCACTCCCGCAGCTTGAAGCCTTGCGAAAAGAAGCCATGCCTCCTGGAGAACTGCTGACACGCCTTGCCCGCGCTGGAATTGATCTCTGTCCTCCACTTGAGCTGGAGCGTGAAAACCATGACGAAGGCGACGAGAAGCGAGCAGCAGCTCACTTTAGCTTTGGTCCCAAGCTCAAAATGCTAGAGGACCGCGTGATCGATGAGATCGCGAGTGTCGTGGCGGGCTTTGAGATCACGGATGGAAACGGTAACGCGGAGTGGAGCCGTGCTAATGGCGCGGCAACCACGCGCTGGCCGAATGCCAATGGAAACAGCAAGCAGATCGTGTTTTCAGTCAAGGAGATGTCGTGGCCTTACATGAGTGATGACCATGAAGGCGGTCAACAACAGCAAGCTGGAGAAGACGAAGGCGTGAATAGCGCCACGAGTGCGGCGAGCATTTTGGTGCTAGCAGAGGTGGATGATGAGGCTAGCGGAGGCTACGTCAAGTTCAGGTTGGATCGCAAGGGCGATAACGATGCCGTGAATATTGCAATGGCGCCACGAGAAGGCGACAGCGAGACTGCAGACGGTGGGCCACAGGAGGAGGAAGACATTTATGACACACATGTCCATCTTCGTCGTGCACTAGACGAGATCTCTTCCCCGGACGCTCGTGACCGAATGGACAACTCGCATGTGCTCTTCGAGCTCACATTGCAGAAAATGCTGCGTCTACTGCGGCTGCTCAGCTACTCGCAGCCACCTCCGCTGCGTGGCAAAGCTGCTAAGCAAGGCAAGGCCGGTGAAGAGGATGCGAATGAGACAGTAGCTGCATCCCCAACGACAAGCGCTGCTGAGGCGACAGCAGAGCCTGATACCAAGGCTCAAGAAGAGCCTCACGACGCTGTTGCACCCGATAGTGCAGTTCAGGGAGCAGGCGAAGCTTTTGCAGTTCCCACCGAGTAACTCTCATCACATACTCGACGTACTTTTCATAATGGTATATTGTTATTGATGGGCGCTAGGCTATGGTGGATTGTAGTTTAGGTGAAGCGAGACGGGATGCCGAGGTGTGCGACGAACTCCGTGTAGCCTCCAATGTACTTGTTGTCCATGAAGATCTGTGGCACAGTTTTGACGGCCTGGCCAACGATCTGCTGTAACGACTGGATGGATACCTCACTGGGCACGCTCACCTCGTCGAATTGCCACTCCCGCTCGCGCATGACGTCCTTGGCCGCCAGACAGAACTTGCAGGTGGGCTTCGTAAACACTGTGATGCCCTTCGCACGCTTCGTGAGCGCCAGCAGCTCCTGATCGCGCTGCGAGAGCGCCAACGGGTCGTCGAACTTCAAGTCCTCGAGCTTCATGTCGTGCATATCCAAGTGCAGGCCACACTCCTGCTGCTTGCCGTTGAATCGTCCCGCACGGTCGTTTCCCTTGTCCGCGTCCGTCACGGGGCGACTGGAGTGGGCGTCGCCCACGCTCTCATAGCCCTGCGCCTTGAGCGGGTGGTACTCGAGCTGGCTCACCGTCATGTACTGCTCGACCTCCTTCTTGCTCCAGTTGAGGATGGGGCAGATCTTGAGGCGGCCCTCGTACACGTTGACGTGCTTCATATGCTGGCGGTGCGCCGTCTGGTCCGCGCGCACGCCCACGAGCAGCGCGGCGGCGTCCAGTTCCTTGAGTGCGCGCTGCATGGGCTCCACCTTGCGCATGAAGCCGTACTGGCGGTGCGCCTCGGGCGTGTCCAGCTCGTAGAGCTTGCCGTAGAGCGCCTCCATGCGCGCCGGCGTGATCGGCGACTGGTACACGCGCACGTCCAGGTCCAGCTGCTTGACCAGGTGCGCTGCGAACTGGTACGTCTCCTTGGGCAGGTAGCCCGTGTCCACCCACACCACGGGAATGCTCTTGCTCACGCTGCGCGCGAGGTGCAGCATGACGGCCGACTGGATGCCGAAGCTCGAGCTCAGCACCGTACGCGCGCCGAACGTGTCGAACGTCCACTGCACGATCTCCTGCGCGCTCTTCCCCTCTAGCTGCGCGTTCAGCGCCTCTGCGTACGCCTCCAGCGACGCGTAGTGGATCTCGTCGAATACGGCGGCAGTCATGTTGCTCTTTCGGCGGCAGATTGCGGAATGACACAGATGTAACTGGTGAAATGATGCCGCAAACGAAAGGGCGTGTGCCAGTTGGATCCACGGCGCGATCGGATTGGTCAATGTCCTGTAGCCAATTAGACTTCAGAAGAGTGACCTGTCACTTTCTGACACTTTCATCGGATTGGCGCAAATACAGATTCGACCGCCACTGGATTGGACAAAACGTCAGTTCCTGTCACTCCCAGCACCGGCATGGACGCCTCCACCGGCGACGTCTTCCAGCTCTACCAGCCAGGGCTGGCGACCGACCACGTGCTGCAGCTGTGCTACCTGCGCCGACGCGCCCCGCGTCACCTGCGTCTCGAGCGAACGCGCATCGAGGACGAGTTTGTGCTGCCACGGCCAGAGCTCAAGATCGCAAGTCTGCTACCGACGATCGACATAGCATTGCAGCAGCTTGCAGCTGCACCATCGACTGAGACGACCAGCAATAGTGCCGATGCAGAATCTCTGACAGATACTACACGAGCGCGCGCAAAGGAGAGCGCGAGGAAGCACTTCCTGCAGCCACGACAAGCTGCAGTTGAAGACGTGCGGCAATGGTCTGCATTGGTCGAGCATGATTGGCTCCAGATCCACCGCAGCCTTCAGCGACCAAAGAAGCAGCAGGGACAAGACGACAACATGACGGGGCTCGATGCTGCCGCCCCGGTACCGAACGTTGCTGACGTCTGTTGGCTGCTGGAGCAGTGTCCGAGCGACGCGCTTGCGAGCTTCATGTGGGATCATCTGCTGATCTCGCTCCTGCAGCAGCGCAGCAGCCCCAATAAGTCAACACACCGGCGTCTGCTCGCACTGCTAGCCACCCAGCACTCGTTTGCCTCGCTCAGCCCCAAGGACTTCCGAGCCAAAGTGCGATCGCGAAACCTGCGCCAGGTAGACGACGCCTTTGGAGCCCAAGCAGAACTCGCGCTCATAGCATTGTATCGAAAGCAACGCGCAACGTAATCAGATGCAGCTGTGACAGGTTTCCCTGACCATCACTCCGCATTCAACCAAAGTTGAAGTTTCCTCTGCTCTCTTCGCTCCCATTCCGCAATTTGCTGCGTTGGACTCAAGTCGACAGGAAGAAGAGCAAAATCAGCCCATGGAGCGTTTCCGCGGCGGCTTGAGGAAAGGAACGGGCGGTCTTGGCACAGCAGCCGCTGCTGCAGCTGCAGGGAAGCCCGCTGCGCCGCCAGCAAAGGGAAAGTTCAAGCTGCGAGTCTCGAAAGATCCGCTGCCGCTGCTGACAAGTACACACTACGCAAGATCTTCAGCGTTATTTACCTGGTGGCGTCTAATGTCGCTGTGCGCTGCGTAGAAAAAGAATTGCGTCGGGAGACGAAGCCAAAGGCCACGTTCCTCAAGGCGGCAGCTTCCGGTGGCACCACAGAGAAGCAGAGTAAGCAACATGCGACTAGCTATCCGTGTCGGATTCCACGTTAACTTGATGTTTCTGTGCATGTTGATAGATAGCATAAAGTCTGGTCTTTTTGCAGCCAACAGCTTCATCCGACCGTCAGCAACGGAGGACCCGTCGAAGATGCGCACGGGGTTCAGCTTTATGAAGTTTCAGCCCAAGTCTGACGAGCCCAAGAAACGTGGTGGGAATACATTGGGGAAGGCGGCACCACAAGCGTTTGGTGGTACGAAGCTTTTGCTGAGCAAGTTTTCCGTCAATGCACTGAAGAAGAACGACAATCAAGCAACTGAAGCCGGAACGAAGCCGGACAAAGGGCCTTTGCTTAAACCTCCAGCAAAAGGGGGTTTACCCCCATTTGCTTTTCGGGCAGAGACAAAGTCCTCCGCCGCAAAAAAGCGGAAGGCTGTCGACTTGTCGGCCCAGGAAGGCAGAAACTATTCTTTCCCCAGCAAAAGTGGACGCACCGAAAGCAACGGCAGCTTCACGCTCAAGAATTTTGCCCTGAACAAAGAGAAGGGTGTGGGAAAGCAGTCTAGGAAGGCTGACATTAGTCACGAAGACGCTCAACGGAACAGCCTTCGTCTCACCGCGAAAAAAGGTAGTGTGGTGGTGAAAGCAAACGACGGGGCTGTGCTGAAGAAGCGAGGCTTCTTGTTCACCTCGGCAGAATCGGGGCCTGCGTCGAAAAGGAGAAATCAATTGACGCAAATTCGTACGTACTACACTATTAAGTCACTTTGAGTGGTGGGCATTAACATGACTCTTTCTCACGACAGCGGCACTGCAGTTTCGTGCAAATACCACCAACGTGGCGAATGAAGCGGTTAATCCGGGGTAAGCGCATGACGCTGGCAAGGTGCCTTACCCTCCTTGACACCTCACAAATTGTGGTTTCCTTTGGGCAGAGATTTTCCTAGAGATGTCGCTCTTGGTGATACAAACTCAGATTTACCTCCTCTCGCACCGACAGGATTCAGTGCAGCTCAAGCATCTCCGATTCGTGGACCAACGAGTGCGCAGCCTAGTGTTGTGGTCCCTCGCTCACCTGACTACCAAGAGGAATGGTACGAATTTGCTATAGGAGGCAAGCTTATCGCAGTTTTAATGTTTCTCTTATACGCTTCCAAACAGCCTCAGTGGCATTGAGGAAGAACTTGCAATGAAGCTTTTGTGCACCCTGGTGAGTGTACTATCCTAAATTGCGCCTACCGTTCGTGCAGCTCACCTTGTCGATTTCTATAGGACGATGACACGGATGACGAGTTCCTGACCAGGGCAGCTGCCATCGAGGAATTTACTGATCGTGTGGGGCTTGAGCAAAAGCAAGTTCGCAACCGTCTCCTCGATGCTCATGGTAAGGTAATTCAAACTTTGCTCAACGCGCTATTGCAGATCTAATTTGTCTGCACCTGTGTAGCTGATGTCAGCGAAGCCCTGCTTGATGCACTCACAGGCCTTATGGCAGAAGAGGGAGGCATCGGAATCGACAAACTCGACTTTGATATGAACATCGATGTCGACGTTGGTGATGCTTTTCTACAAGACGATGTGATCCAGGTTCTCGAGTAAGAAAAAAAACTTCGTTTAGCAAAGAATGCATTCATTTTAGTTCACAACCTCCGTATTAGCACCAGCTTCCTCAAAGCCCGGAAGTGCACCACTGCATCAAGAAGAAACACGTAAAACTGTTACTCCGCAGCTCAACTCGTGAAAAGACACATTAAAACCCCGTACCTTCTTGAACTCATCGAAGCTGAGCTTGTTGTCACCGTTCAAGTCTGCCTCCTTAAAGCACTGCTCTGCCGTAGCGCGAGCAAGTTCTTCAGGAGACACACCCATCTTGGTCTTCGTGCTGTCAGTCGTCTCATACATCACTTTGAAGATCGACGTCATGTAGTTGATCATCTCTTCTTGCGTGATGTATCCGTCGCCGTTGATATCATAGAGCTGGAACGCTGCACGCACCTTGTCATCCATGCTCGACCCGGACAACACGGAGAGGCCACTGGCAAGCTCGCCGAAGTCGACAGTGTTGCTGTTGTCCGTATCAAACACACGGAAGAGACGACGAATCATCGTATCAGCCTCTTGTCGCTCTTCTGGTAAGCCATGTCCTCCTGCCAGTCGAATGATCTGATCGAAGCACTTCTTGAATGCTGCAAAGGTCAGCTCGCCCGATGGTGCAGCCTCAGCAAATATCTCCAGCACGTCATTGACTTCATATGTGTCCAGCTTTAATAGTTGCCGGACGTGTTCCATGTTGGAGCTGTTCATATTCAGGGCAGATGCCGAGTTCGGTGAAAGCAGTGCGTCGCCGTTGGATCCGGTCACATTGTAGATCTTGTCAGAAGGAAAGCTCACAGGAGGGGTACTCATACCGCTACCATTCGGGGCTTTCCCAGCACCCCACACCGTTTTTCTCGGTGACTCGGGGGCTGGCGAGTCGCTGTGGTGGCTGCTACTGCCTTTGCTGGTTTCAGGTGGAAGTGAGCGACTCTCCGTTGTGTTCCCATTCACTCCGTGTGACCCATCTTTCTGCTGAGCAAGTATGCTGGTCACACCTGCAGCAGGCGCCTCAAACCCCGAGGACTTGGAGTACCAAGTCACAAACTCGTCAAAGCTTAGCTTTCCGTCCGCGTTAAGATCAGCCTCCAAGAAGCACTGCTCAGCTGTAATTGTAGCCAGCTCCTCAGGCTGCACGCCCAGCTTCTCATCTGTGCCTGGGCTAGTTTCGTACAGTACCTTGAAGACGCTTGCCAGGTAGCGTACCATCTCGTCCAGTGAAATGAAGCCATCTTGGTTAAGATCGTAAAGCGAAAACGCAGCTCGCACCTTTTCCTCCCGAGAACCACCGCAAAGCACTGATAAACCGCTACTCAGCTCGCAGAAATCAACGGTGCCGTTGTGGTCTTCGTCAAAAATCACGAATAGTCTGTTCAGAATAAGTCGTAATCGCGTCAGGTTGACTTCATCGTTCTTGTACTGCTCATCCACAAGCTGCTCAAAACACTCTTCAAACGCTTCGCGTGAAAGCGTTCCATCCTCCGAGCATCGGTTTGCAAATATTTCAAATACTTCGTCGGCCGTGTACTTTTCCAAGTTTGTCATCTGCTTGACAACATCCAGGCTCACCCAGTCCGGAACCCGCTGTGGTTGCTTTAGTTGTTGCTGTTGTTGCTGCTCGTGTTCACCAAGCACTGCCGGGATGGGGAGGTCCCCCACCCTTTTAGGTTGCATATACCACTGGCTGAACTCGGCAAAGGAAAGTCTACCGTCCCTGTCATGGTCCGCTTCAGCAAAAGCCTGCTCTGCCGTGATTTCACCCAGCTCCTCAGGCGTCACACCCATTTGGGCCTCGCTGTCCGGATTCACTTCGAAGAGTACCTTGAAGACTGATGTCAGATAGAGACGCATTTCGCCTAGTGAAATGTATCCGTCGTGGTTCACGTCGTACAAGTTGAATGCGGCACGAACTTTATCCATCTGACTCCCACCACAAAGCACCGACAATCCACTAGCCAGCTCGTTGAAGTCCACTAGCCCATTGTTGTCTCTGTCGAACAGCTCGAAGATACGATCTACTAGGAACTGCAATCTATCGTCCGTCTGCGCTGTCGTGGACTCGACCTTAAAGTGCCCGAATGCCTGTCGAAATGTTTCCTTGTCCATAGCCCCATCTGCTGATGTGAATTTGGCAAACGTGTTTAACACCTGCTGGGCCGAGAACGATCCGAGGTTCGTCAGACGTCTCACCTCACGCAGCGACAGCCACTCCGGGATATTATTTTGAATAAGTCGCTCCATGTTAGCGGCGCTAGACTGAGTGTACCACTTGCGGAACTCAGAAAAACTCAAGCGCCCATCGTGATCCAGATCGGCTTCAGCAAATGCCTGCTGAGCAGTGCGTACACCCAATTCCTCTGGAGTCTCGCGATTCATTTGTTGCAGCGCAGCTGGCGAAGCCTCTTTCAACACTCTGAACACAGACGTGAGATACCGCGTCATCTCCTCCATTGAGATGAAGCCGTCGGCGTTGTAGTCATACAGAGCAAATGCTGCCCGAATTTTTTCCTCAGATGATCCACCGCAGAACACTGATAGCCCACTTGACATCTCACTGAAGTCGACCATACCGTTCTTGTCTACGTCAAAAAGCTCGAAAAGACGGTTGAGAATGGTGTTGATCCGCTGGTATTCTTCCGACTTGATGCCTTGGTTCGTCGAAATGATTTGTCGGAAACAGTTATCAAATGCTTCGCGTGATACGTATCCTTGTTCGTCAGCACATTCTGCAAGAGTTTCAAATACCTCCATGGGTGAAAATGCCTGCAGGTTTGTGAGTCGTCGGGCCTCCGCTATACTAAACAATTGCTCCCCATTTTTCGCGACTTCACCGATTCCACCTGGTTGCTGATACCAAAGCTGAAATTCTTTCAGCGTGAGCTGTCCATCGTGGTCTTGGTCGGCTTCAGCAAATGCTTGTTGCGCTGTGACTTCTCCTAGTTCTTCAGGGGTCACGCCAAGCGCCTGAGTATCTGGTGACACTTGGAAGAGGACGCGGAAGACGGACGTGAGGTAGCGAGTCATCTCGTCTAAAGAGATGAAACCATCACCATTAAAATCAAATAAGGAGAATGCCGCCTCCACCTTCTGGTCTTTCGTGCCACCACACAGCACGGACAGCCCACTAGCAAGCTCTCCAAAATCTACAGTCCCACTATTGTCTCTGTCAAACAGATCAAACAGCCCGTCAACAACTTCTTTCAGCTTCGCTTGCGTTTCAGGGATCGATACCCTGGACTCCTTAGAATTCTGACCAGCGAAAACCTTGCGGAAGCTTTCGTTGAAAGCGTCTCGTGACAACAGTCCGTCTTCGTCCGCCTCACCAGCAAAAATTTCAAATACTTCTTCCGGCTCATACTGAGCAAGATTTGTCAGTTGCTTGATTTCATTGAGTGGCATCCAGTGCAATGAAGAGTCTACGATCGCGTTCTTCGCAACGGCGCTGCTAATTCCTGCCTGAGCTGGGGAGTTGTACCACGTCAAGAACTCATCATAGCTCAGCTTGCCATCGTGATTCGAATCCGCCTCCAAAAAGGCTTGCTCCGCGGTTACTACACCTAGTTCTTCGGCCGATACGCCAGTTTCCTGTCGCATTTCAGGCTGCACCTCGTACAACACCTTGAAGATAGACGTGAGATAGCGCTTCATTTCATCCAACGAAATGAATCCGTCAGCGTTGAAGTCGTACAACCGGAACGCGGCCTTAACCTTGGCGTCTCGCGCACCCTTGCAGAGTACGGAGAGTCCGCTAGCCAGCTCGCTGAAATCAATTTGGCCGTTGCCATCGCGGTCAAACACATCGTATAAGCGATCTGCCACCATTTTGGCACGCAGCTTTTCGATTTGAGTGCGTGGGTGAGCCATCTCTATGATCTCGAAAAAGCACTTGTCAAAGGATTCTCGGTTGAGCATCCCATCTTCATCTGCATGCTCCGCAAACCGTTCGAAAACCTCCACCACGTCGAGGTTTCCCAGGTTTGTCAACTGCCGCACTTCATTCAAATCCAGTGGAGCCACGATGTCGTTGAAGGACGCTTGCTCCGGTCTCGAGTACCATTTCTGAAACTCGTCAAAGGTAAGATTACCATCATGGTTCACGTCGGCCACATCAAAAATCTCGTTTGCTGTCACCGAAGCTAGAGTATCGGCCGAAATACCAAGTTGCTGCTGACGCGTAGGGTCGAGAGCGTACAGCAGCTTGAACACCGATCCAAGATAGTGCGTCATCTCATTCTCTGATATGATGCCATCTCCATTCGTGTCGTACACTTTGAATGCAGCCAGGACCTTCTTATCACGAGTCGAAGCACCGCACAGCATTGACAGACCACTCACAAGTTCATTAAAGTCAACAATACCCTTTTGGTCGGTATCAAAAGCCGTGAACAACCGGTCGATCACTTCGTGTACACGAGTACTCTCCTCCACCGACAGAGTAGGGGTAGCCTTGGTGCAGATATGCTTATAAAAGCATTCGTCAAATATACGTCGCGAGATTCGGCTGCCGCCCCCCGTTGCTGAGGCAAAGAGCTCGGACACCTCATCGAGAGACATCCCTTCCAGGCCGGACAGCTTCTTTGCAACTTCAATCGGAATTATATCTGGGGTGTTAATCTCGCTTGAAGTGGAAGACGAAGAAGCGGCAGGAGCACTAGGAAGGGAGTTTCTGCTACCATTTGCAGTTTGCTGGTGTTGATTGTGCGGATTTTGCTGCTCAAACCAAACTCTGAACTCATCGAAACTCAGTTGTCCGTCACGGTTGTGATCGAAAGCTCGAAAGCATTCCCGCGTGGTCGTTTTAGCAAGCTGTTCCGGCGTCATCCCCGTTTTCGCTGGGAGTTCCGGAGATGCCTTAAACATCACCTTAAAGACAGATGTCAAATATGATGACATTTCCTCTGGTGAAATATAGCCATCGTGGTTTACATCATACAGAGTAAACATCGATTTGGCCTTATCGGCACGGCTTCCACCACAGAGAATCGAAAGTCCAGCTCCAAGTTCCTGGACGTCGACAACTCCATTCTGGTTAGCGTCGAACAGCTCAAAGAGTTCCTTCAGGAGCTGTTGAGTTTTCACCTGCGTCTCGCGACTGATTCGCCCGTCTTTTGCCAGCAGTTTGTTAAAGCAACGGAAAAAGACTGGCTGGGTTACGTTGCCGTCCCGGTCAGCCGACGCTTGGAAAAATTCAAAAATGTCGTTGACGTCGTAAGCGCCGAGGTTAGTCATCTCCTTCATTTCGTTCAGCACTCCTTTTGAAGACAATGAAGAAACCCGTGGCGATGAAGGCACACCATTTGCGTAAGAAGCTGTACCTGCAGACTGCCCCTGCTGTTGATTTTGTGCGAGAGACTGGGAAGGGTTTTGAGAGCTATACCATTTCGTAAACTCTTCGAAGCTTAAGCGCCCATCCTGATTCGCATCAGCTAAAGTGAATGCATCTGCTGTCGTAATTCGAGCGAGTTCTTCTGGCGAAATGCGGTGCAGTTGCTGCACCGTGGCAGGGGAAGTCATGAAAACAATCCGGTATACTGAAGTCAGGTATGTCTCCATTTCATCGCGCGAGATAAACCCATCTTGATTGATATCAAACAAAGTGAATGCTGATTTGACCTTCTCTTGCTGCGACCCGCTGCACAACACTGATATGCCGCTAGATAATTCACAGAAGTCAACGTACCCATCATGATCGGTGTCAAACACATTAAACACGGACTCCATAATCTTCTGCAGCTGAGCTTTCTCCTCAGCATTCAGTTTGTGCTTGGTAGTGAGGGCATGCTCTTGCACAAGCTCGTCCACGATAGAGAAAAATGCATCACATGAAAGAACACCATCTTCGTTCACTTTTGCTGCAATTATCTCGAAAACATCACTTGGAGCCCGGTTGCGCAGGCCTGTAAGGGAGGCCACAAAGTTAATTGTTTCCAGACCTTCAGCAGCACCCACGCCAGCCTGCTGGTGGGATGCAGGTGGTGGGCCCGCTGCGGGGTGCTGATACTTATTCCCGTAGATCCAATACCATGAGCGAAATTCTTCCAGCGACAGCTTCCCGTCATGGTTCACATCTGATTCCTCAAACGCTTGCTTCGTTGTGTAGTGAGCTAGAGCTTTGGAGTCAATTCCAATGGATTGCTTCGTAGCTGGTGTCGTCTCATACATGACATTAAAGACGGATGTCAAATACGCTTCCATCTCCTGCTGCGTAATGAATCCATCACTGTCAGTGTCAAATAGCGAAAAAGCGGCAACTACTTTATCCTCATTCGAGCCGCCACACAACACTGAAAGCCCGCTACTCAGCTCCACAAAGTCTACAGAGTCACTCTCGTCTTCGTCAAACGCGTCAAAGAGCCGATCCAAAAACTTGGCAATTTCTCGGGTAGGCTCACGATTAAGCCTTTCTAGAATAGCATAGAAGCATCGCTTGAACTCAGCGCGAGTGAGTACTTCTTTCGTTCCTCCGTTGTCGGTCGCTGACCCTCTGAAGAGAGCGAAAAGATCGGACGCGCTCAGCGCGGCCAGACCAGTCACCTCGCGTAAAGTTGCCAAGTCTAAGCCTTCTGTTGCCATTCCATTCGCACGAATCTTACCCGCTCCACTTTTGCCACGCGTGGCAGCAACGAGTTGTGTAGGTCCAGGCTTCGAGTACCATTCCCTAAATGCCTCGTAGGACAATTTTCCTTCACGGTTCAGCGTCGATTCTGCAAAGCACTGGCTAGCCGTGACAATGCCCAGCTCGGCTGGATCGACCCTGATAAGAGAAGAAAACAAGTAATGAACCACATTCAGTCAGCACCAAGACCACTAAGCTGCGTCGTAGCACCTCAAATCCAACGTACTTGTTCTGCTGGAACAGCTCCGGCGACGTCTCTCCAATCACCAAGAAGACGGCAGTCAGGTACTTTGTCATCTCTTCCTTCGAGATGAACGCGTCTCCGTCCATGTCGTAGAGCTCGAACGTGAGCTGGATCTTCTCATCCCGCTCGCCGCACGCGAACACCGAGACGCCCCCTAAAAAGTCCGCCACGTCCACCATCTCCTGTTGTGCGGCAAACACATTGAAGAGCCTCGTGAACATTTTCCTCGCCTGCGGGTCGTAGCGTCCCGACTGCGACAGGATCTTCTCGAGGCAGCGCTCGAACGTGCTCCGGTCCAACGCGCCCGTGGGACAGGCCTGTGTGAACACGTTCACGAGCTGCGGCAGCTCAAAGTCCGTGAGGTCCATCTCCAGCTCTTCCTTCGGCTCCTCCTCGTCCGTGGCTGCCTCGTATTCGCGTCTGTCGCGCGCTCGGCGCTTCCTGCGGGGCCGCAGCTTGCCGCTCTTGCGGGCGTCCTCACCGTCCAGCACCAGGTGGTACGTGGCG
>JAHWLE010000964.1:0-15536 GCA_024679135.1 Phytophthora foliorum
GCTGCGCGAACAGCGGCGAGTCCAGGCGCTGGCCGCGCACCTCCGCCCCGTACACGTCATCCAGGTAGGTCTTCCAGAGCTTGTAGCTGCGTGGCAGGGCGTGCAGCCCGCGTTCGTACACTTTGCATCGGCTGGAGACGGGGGCGTCGGCCAGCGCGCGCACGTACGCGGTCCAGGACTGCACGGCGAAGGGCTGGCGATTGGCCTCCTCTTCGTACTCGAATAGTGCGCCGTCGGCCTGCATAGAGGAAGGAGACGTGGGAGAAGGAGTTAGGACGGGGAGGGGAGGGGGGCGATGCAGAGGGACGTACATTGGCCACGTCGGCGGCAGGACGCAGCGCCGCCATCATCGTCTGTGGCGTGGGGGTCGCGTGTAGGAGTGGTGTGGTATTGTGTGGCGTACGCTATTTGGGGTGGCGGACACTATCCTGTGGCCTCCAGGACGAATGACTGGGCGTTTGTATCGACCAACTTGAAGTCGGTGTGCTGGATGAATAACGAAAAGTCAAATGATGGGGAGATACAACTCGCCGCACGTGAAGGCATCATCGACCAAGTGAACACGCCGATAGATAGATAATCTTCTCAAACTGTTGTGTAAGGCGTCCTCCGCGCGTGATACTTTACGAATTTTGAAAGTTTTGCTATCGCGTCGAGAAAACCCCAAAGACCCTCATTAGGCTGTTTCGTGCAATGGGCACCTCAAATGGGATCATGGTCATATTTGTAATACAAAAATAAATCTTTGGACCAAATTTCGTGCCCAAATTAGCTCGACACGGCAGCGAACGGGTGGTGTGGTCCACATAGGTGGTGTGATCCACATAATTAAGGTGATCCACTCCAGTGGCGTAGAGCACACTAAGATCGCAGAGGTACTAAGTACGCGGGGCGAACTTACTGAGGCCAAGACCGCACTTAAAGCAGTAGACCAAATGAGGGCCACTCATTTGCTAGCAGATCAGTTTAGACAGGAGTTCAGTATGCAGATAGTTACCAGTAGTTAGAACCATACAAGTGTTGATAATATAAATCAGTTTAATACTAACCCGGAAGCTCGCAAGTCTTTGGTACTCGGTACTATAGACACCAGGAAGGCAGGGCCTTCAGCGACTTACAACAGAGACGCCAGGCGTCTGTTGTGGTTAGCGCGTTAACGCTTCCTCCAAGGCTAAGGTGCGTGTGACCCCCGTCTCACCACGGGTGAACACTACAAGGTCACCGAGGTATACGAGGCAAGTCATCCACGTAAGCCCTCGGAGCACACCATTCATAAATCTATGGAAGGTCGACGGTGCGTTCATTAACCCAAACGGCATTCTGACAAACCGATACAGCCCTTGCTGAGTCGTGAAAGAAGTTTTGTCACAATCTTCGGCCGCCATCCGGATTTGCCAGTACTCAGCCCTGATGTTCAGGGTAGTGAACAGCAGTGCGCCACCTAACGCCTCCAGAGATTCGTCAATTCTAGGAAGAGGGTAGACATCTCGTTTAGTGACCTTGTTCAAGGCCAGATAATCGATACATAACCGTACTTCCCGGTCATTCTTCCGCACTAGCACAACAGGAAAGCCCCAAGCACCGTTTCCTTCCTCGATCACACCTGCGTTCAACATTTTCTTTGTGTGGTCTTCTATAATCGCATCCCCCGTCTGAGCTTGCCTCCTTCGCTTCAACATGATGGGCGCCGCCGTCCCGGTGTCGATGTGGTGCTCCACATCGAGTACCGTGGCGGGTGGCCAATCGCCCTTGCTCGCTGACACTTCTCGGTACACCCTCAACAACTGCGTGATTAGAGCTCGGCTGCCCTCGTCGGCGGTGCGAATGTCGACTTCGTCTTTATTCTCCAGCGGTTCATCTGACTTGCTGCCCAGTTCCTGTATCCATTCCTTGAGCCGTTCGCGGGACATCTCGCCGTTCAGACTCAGCACCTTCATCTCGTCGTCGATGAGTAACCACGTTCCGAGCTCCTGTTTGCGTGGAAGCTTCACTCTACTGCCGCCCTCGTTAATGGCCGGCACCCACGCTTTACCACCACGTGCCTCCGTCACGGTCATCGCTAATACTACGGAGCCACAGTTTTGATTTGGGATGAAGATGCCTCTTCCGCCATCCGCCGCCGGAATCGACACCTGCATTAGTGTCACTGCGCGTCTCGTGGGGCGTGTGCGCTTCACCATCCGCACGACGACAACGCGCTGTTTACCGCCCTGGTCGAACGTCTGGAATGGGATCACCACGTTCTGCTCGCCCTTCGTGTAGCGAATCTCGTTCTTGTTCAAGTCCATAGCCACCTCGTGTGCCCTTATAAAGTCCACACCCAACAAGAACTCGCTGGCGCAGCCTTCTAGCATGCACGCGTCCACTTCCATCAACTGCCCAAATACGTTGTACATTTTGAACGTCCAAACGCCCAGTACGCCAAGCAGGAAGCCACCGATGCCCTCCACGCTGTCCACAGGCGCCCTTCACCGCCGTTTGTCACCACGCGCCATCCAGTCCGTACCCGCGACTGTGTATCGCGCACCACTGCCAAGTTTGACGTACTGCTGGTCACCTGCCACCTTCATCAACGCTGTTAGCAGCCCGCTATCGGTCTCTACGTCGTCCGTCGTCTCTGTGCCGCCGTTGGCAGTCAATACTGCGCCTCGTCTTCGCTGTACGAGGCTCACTCGCGCTGTATCGACCTCCTGCAATGTTGACGAACCATTTGCTGCACCTTGTTGTTGCCGTCGCGCTGCTAGTTCCACTCGAGCTTGTGCGGCATGCTGTAGCCGTTTATCTCGTTGATCTGCTTCCTGCGTTACGCGTCGTTCCTCCTCTTGCACTAGTTCAGTTGCTGCTGCTCGCTTGTCCAATGTGCACTGCACACGCCGCTTCCTGGCTGCCTTCTTCAACCCTGCTACTGATGTGGGGACTGTTATCGTCTCCAGCGCCGCCACCTGGGTTACCATCCGGTCGTCGGTCGCCGTCGCTACCGCCCTGTTCACCGCAATAGCCAACTGTGTCTCCTCCGACTGCCCGCCTTCCCCAGTTCCGCGCACCGGTCCGACATCTGGCTCGCTTGGGCCTCCTGCCTCTCCATGCCGCTTGTCGCTGCGTACGTATTGTGCCGCAGCCATTGCCGGGCGCACTGGGGCCACGTACCGCGCCGCGCGGTCTTCATCTCGCTCTACCATCTCTGCCTTCAACTGGTTGTTCGTCGCCAATCTGACAGCCGCCGCCGTAGTGTCTGCTAGCTGCCCCAGGTCGTCGCTACCACCCAGTTGTTCTCGTCAATCATCCGTTCTCTCCTCGCGTTCTTGCCCACCCTCGCTTGGCACCTGTGGCACCTGCTTCGTCATGGCAGCTGTTGTCTGCTCCTGAGGATCCATGCTGCACACCGGGTGTGGTGGTCCTCTCACTAAGCCCGCTTCACATTTCCCGCCGTCTGAGCTGCCGCACGCTGTTTCAAATATTCGTCGTTGCGCGCCTTGGCCTCTGGGTCAGGGCATCTGTCAACAAAATGTCCCGCCTGTCCGCATGCGTAGCACCTGCTATCGAACGACTTACTATTCTGGTTCCCGTTGCTGCGTCGAGTTTGTCCTCCAGGCCAATACTGTGTTGGTTCAGGTGATACAGCCTTCTTTACCGTTGCCGTGCGCTTCTGGTGCTTCTTCGGCGGTGGCGGCACTTCTAGGTCCTCTGACTCCACGGACTCATCGGACTCATCGGCTTCGTCAGACTCGGACTCGTCACTGGACTCCACTATTCCACGGGTTCGCATCACGGCGGCTTTCTCCTCAGTCTTAACGCCGGTGCTACTACTCCGTTTAGGCTTCCGTTCAGTTTTCGTAACGTTCTTCTTCCGCTTGCGCTTGGTCGTCTCGGCTCAGTACTTACCGTTCCGAGTCCTGCCGGTGGGTACATCCCACGTGCCCGTCATCTCGCTCCATATTCCATACGGGTTGGTGAACATCGCCGCTCCGCTGGTTTCGCTACTCATCATCTGCAGGGTTTCGGCCATGTCTGTGGGTACGCCGGTGCTGCTCACTCCAGGGACGATCACAGTTCGTCCGTGCACACCATTGCTCATCGTCAGTAGTTCTGGGTAGGGGCCATGGCCCAAGGCTGTCCAATGTTTTGCATACCTTTGGCGACGTTGGTGTTGCTATCGTCGATTTCGGTGACGTGGTCAACTGCCCCTTTGAGGGTCCCCGGTCCTCGCTCCTTGACCAACTGGCGCACCGTCCAGTTCAGGCACCGGTAAAATTGAGCAAGGAGCACTCGTTCAGCTACTCGGTTCACTCCCGCAGCGTCGCGTAGCCCTGCGGCGAAGTCGGCGTAGGTTTCACCAGGTATCATTATCCGGCGATTCACCCTTCATTCTGCCTTCGAAATGTCCAGCCTTTCACCACATCTGCGCAACAATCCTGCTTTCAGGTTCGTCCACGTCCTGTCGCGCTTCCACCATTTCCGATTCATGACGATCGACCACCTCGATGCACTCTCCATTAGCTTGTTGCCAAGGATATAGTACAGCTCGCCATCCGTCCAGTTTCCTCGTCCGGAACGCCAGGCTCCTTCCAACGTCAAGTCTACGCGCTCTATCCACGTAGACGCCAGCAACTTAGGCGATGGCGTAAAGGTGGGGAGCTCCAAGTCCTTGCGACTTCTTCGTTGTCTACGATCACGCTCGTCTCGCTCTCGGTGGGCTTCACGCGAGTTGTCGGCATCACCGTCCGGTTCGTCATCACTGCTGCTAGGTCGGTCATCGTCTCCCCCGTCGCCGTCACCGTCATGGTCTCCAGGTCTGTGCGTCACGGTGGTTCGTGGCTCTGGTGACCGTTCTCGTCGAGTACGAGTTGCAGCTGATGGCCTATCCACCACCGAGCTTGCTGCCACAGACTGTCCTGATACAGCTGGCGTCGTCGTGGTTCCTGACGTCGTCGACGCTCCTGCCACTGGCAACGTCGTCTGCGGGGTATTCGCTGGTCTCGTCGCACTGGGAGTCGGAACTGCTGTTCTTTTCGTCGTCATGATCAGCGCAGCCGGCTGCTGTGATACTGTTCTCGGCACTGGCGGAGTTGGTGATCGCGACGCTGATCTGGAGGCTGATCGCGTCGTCACCCCCAGCGTAATGTGTGCTAGCGCCGTCAATGTCTTCTTCGTTCTGGCCATCCTTCTGTTTTTGTTCGTGCCGCTAGGAGCAACTTAGTGAATCGCTTGTTTAAGTTGCCCCTGTATGACCACCATGAAACGTGTCTGGGGTACCCTGCACGCCGGGTGGTCGCTCGCTTACATACTTGTCCTCCGTCGTAGACACTAACGTAGACCGTACCGGCTTCAGGAGACCAACTGTAGCCTCCCGCGCCTGCAGCGTGCTCACTAAGAGCGCACTACCTATTTGTTATTTCAACAACTACTGGCAGAGCCAGCAAAGCTATCGCCACCTACACAATCACAGCGGGCAATGCTCACTTAGCCACTTGGGATTACGCCCACTCGCGCCTACCCTTACAAAGCAGCCTTCAGTAAACTCGTCGACTCACTGGCCGCTCGTCCCTCCGTCCTGCGTGCAGCACTCGCTCAACTAGTTGTGGACTACGCAGCAGACCCGTCGGTCACCTCTAGTCCCCAGTCGCCGTACACCGTAGGCATGGTCGACTCTCGGCCTCGCCCCTTCAACTCGCTAAGTTGGTCTTCGATAGTCGCTCCTGGCCGCGTGCTCGCAGCCAGTCGCTTCTTCTTGCCCAGCTTGCTCTCTCCAACGCAAATTGGGTTCTGACAGCCACCTCTGCACGTCGGCCGCCCTCCGCCACTGCCTTTCGTGCCCGACGTGAGCGATCTTTTCGACGTGATCTCACTTCGTTTGGATCCACTTTCAGCAGTCGTTTGGTCTAGTGCTTGGTCGTCGTGCCACTCTTCGGCTGGCGTGCCAGCACCATCCTTCTGTCGCCAACTCTCTTCAATTGGCTGCCGCAACATCAACCTATTACAAAATGGTATATAATATCGAGCGTTCAAAGTGGCGCAGCATTCAATCCAGGCTGCAATACTAGTAAGAATGCACTCATTTCGTTGGCACTTATTGGGAAGCCCAGTACAATGGACCAACAGGATTTATGTAATCCTCACAGGTATAAAATATCCGTAGCATTTTTTAATAAGGTAGTGCTTACAATTTTTGTTGAACAAAATACAAAATATATTCATTTTGATAGTAATAATTTGCACCGCCCCTGACTAATTTAAAACTGCTTTTTGAAAGATGAGTCGCTGGCGCATCATTTGAAGGTTGCCTGTATCTCAAAAACAACATCGGCTTCAACGTTATGCAATCCGTACAGGTATAAAATATCCGTATCCTTTTTAATAGAGCTTACAACTTTTTGGTGAACATTAATACAAAGGATATTCATTATAACAGCTACTCTGGATAAAATCCAGAGAACGTAGAAACTATCAAAACCACTCTTATGAGCTTCTGCGTAGTACACAAATGTAGCCAAGGTTAGGAGTTGGTGGATCCAACTTGGCGAGCTCAATCACAACACTTTTTGCCGTTTCCATACTAAGTTAATCCTTCAGTCAAGACAGCGGACCAATCAAACAATCTTGTGGGCGCTACTGTAAATTGAGCCAATCTTGTGGGTGTAGTGCTGATAAATATCCATTTTTATATGGAATTCGGACCATATTATCAGGCCCTGCGATGTCTCGTAATCGCGACGTTTTTTTTAGTTCACTTTTTCCGCCCAAAAACCGTACATGGACCCAAAAAGGTGAACCCAAAATTCGGAATTTGGGTCCGGATTGCATTCAGTATAGTGACCTGGTCACTATTCGCTGTCAATGTTTGCCAGGCAAAGAGGTGTCCAATAATCGTCATCCAGCTACCGTGTTCAATGGGCAGCCTCTCTCTCTCCAATAATCCCCATCCATTGTACACACATCCTCGCATGCCGCCGCGACTCACTTTGCATTTTGCGTCTCCCCGACAACATCTTCCCAAGACCTTGGTCTGACAATGACCAAAGACGTCGCCCCGGTGATCGGGTACGACAGCGGCAAGTCCCTCATGGCCCGGGGCCCATTGGCACTGCACGAGCATATGGCTTCCCGACTGGAGACTTCGCTGGGAAAAGCTCTGCCCCAGATGGAGGTGCGCTTCAAAGATGTATCCATCGCGGCGGACGTCGTGGTCAAGGACGCCAGCAACCTCGAGGCGCAGCTCCCGACGCTCCCGAACGAAATGATGAAGGCTTTGCACGGTTTAGTTGACAAGAAGCACACGGTGCAGAAGCGCATCTTGAAGAGTGTGAGCGGTGTGCTGAAACCCGGCACCATCACGCTGGTGCTGGGACAGCCTGGGTCGGGTAAATCCTCGTTGATGAAGCTGCTGAGTGGACGCTTCCCAATGCACAAGAACGTCACGATTGAGGGCGAGGTGACGTACAACGGGGCCTCAGCTGCCGATCTGGCCAAGCACATGCCCCAACTGGTGACCTACGTGCCTCAGCGAGACAAACACTACCCGGAGCTTACGGTGAAAGAGACACTCGAGTTTGCACACACTGCGTGTGGCGGTGAGTTTTCGGAGCGTGATGCAAGCCACTTGGTGAAGGGTTCTTCGGACGAAAATGCAGAGGCTGTAGCGGCTGCGCAGGCGATGGTCAAACATTCCCCTGGCGTTGTCATTCAGCAGCTCGGGCTCGAGAATTGCCAGAACACCGTTGTTGGTGATGCAATGCTGCGTGGTGTGTCCGGTGGCGAGCGCAAGCGCGTGACGACCGGCGAAATGGCGTTCGGCAACAAGTGTGTGCAGATGATGGACGAGATCAGCACGGGGCTGGATAGCGCAGCGACGTTCGACATCATCACGACGCAGCGCAGCTTCGCCAAAACTTTCCGCAAGACCGTGGTGATTTCTCTTCTGCAGCCGTCGCCCGAAGTGTTCGCGCTTTTCGACAACGTAATGATTCTGAACGCGGGCCACCTCATGTACCATGGGCCGTGCGAGAAAACTCAGGGTTACTTTGAGAGCCTTGGGTTCACGTGCCCTCCATCTCGCGATGTGGCTGATTTCCTGTTGGATCTTGGGACCAACAAGCAGTACCAGTACGAAGTGAAACTTGCTCGCGGAGGCACTATCCCGCGTACGCCGAGTGAGTTCGCTGATGCGTTCGAGGATTCTTCTGTCTACTTGCAAACGCTCCAGGAACTAGAAGATCCCGTGAAGCCGAGTCTCATTGAGGACTTGAAAACACACATGAGTGTTCAGCCGGAGTTCTCCCAGAACTTCTGGGCCAGCACGCTGCTGCTCATGAAGCGACAATTAACCATCACTAAACGGGAGACATCGGCTCTCATTGGCCGCTTGATGTTGAACACTACCATCGCGTTACTTTGCGCGAGTGTCTACTATCAAATCGATTTGATAGACGCGCAGGTAGCCATGGGTATCATGTTCGAGTCGACGCTCAACTTATCCATCGGCCAGGCAGCCCAGATCCCGACGGTCATGGCTGCACGCGACGTATTCTACAAGCAGCGAGGTGCCAACTTTTTTCGAACGGCGTCGTATGTGTTAGGCAGTGCTGCTAACCAGGCACCTCCCGTCATACTAGAGACGGTGGTCTTCAGTGTGATTGTATACTGGATGTGCGGCTTCGTGAGCACGTTTTGGAGCTTTTTGGTCTTCTTGGTGGTGCTGTGCTTGACAAACCTAGCGCTGGCTGCGTTCTTCTTCTTCTTGGCTGCTGCGTCACCAAATCTCAACGTGGCAAGTCCGCTTTCGAGCGTGGTGGTCGTGTATATCTGTGTATTCGCCGGCTACACGATCACGAAAGATCAGATCCCAGACTATTTGATTTGGCTTTACTGGGCAAACCCTATTTCGTGGGCTATTCGTGCGCTCGCTGTGAGTCAATACTCCGATTCTCGCTTTGCTATGTGCATGTACGACGGGATTGACTATTGCACCAAATATGGGATGACCATGGGCGAGTACTCGCTGAGCACTTACGAGGTTCCGTCAGAGAAGTTCTGGCTCTGGTACGGGATGATCTTTTTGGCAGTAGCGTACGTCTTCTTCTTGTTCCTGTCGTGCCTTGCGCTTGAGTATCACCGATTCGAGAGTCCCGAGACTGTCATGTTGGAAACGGAGGAGAAGTGCAAGACCACGGACAGCTACGCCATCACAATAACACCGCGTGGCGCTGGAAGAGAAAAAGAAGCAGTGATCGCAGTCGACCACGCAAGGGAGAAGTATTTTGTTCCAGTGACAATAGCGTTCGAGGACTTGAGGTATACCGTTCCTGACCCGACTAACCCGAAAAAGACAATCGACTTGCTCAAGGGAATTTCCGGGTACGCGTTACCTGGAACGATCACAGCACTCATGGGTTCTTCTGGTGCCGGCAAGACGACATTGATGGACGTGATCGCTGGGCGAAAGACTGGAGGCCAGATTCGGGGACAAATTCTACTAAACGGACATCCCGCGACGGACTTGGCCATTCGCCGCTCAACAGGGTATTGCGAGCAGATGGACATTCATTCGGAGTCATCTACAATCCGCGAGGCGCTGATGTTTAGTGCGTTCTTGCGCCAGGGTGCAGATGTGCCCGACAGTCACAAGTACAACTCGGTGAACGAGTGTCTCGATCTGCTGGACTTGAACCCGATCGCCGACCAGATTATCCGCGGCAGCTCCGTGGAGCAGATGAAGCGGTTGACGATTGGCGTGGAGTTGGCGGCGCAGCCCAGTGTGTTGTTCTTGGATGAGCCCACGAGTGGCCTGGATGCTCGATCAGCGAAGCTGATCATGGATGGTGTTAGGAACGTAGCAGACACCGGCCGCACCATTGTGTGTACGATTCACCAGCCGTCGGCTGAGGTCTTCAGTGTCTTCGACAGTCTCCTACTGCTGAAGCGTGGTGGCGAGACAGTATTTGCGGGTGGCTTGGGTGAGAACGCAAGTGAGATGATCGAGTACTTCGAGTCGATTGACGGAGTGACACAGCTGGCAGAAAACTACAACCCTGCAAGTTGGATGCTGGAAGTAATCGGTGCTGGTGTCGGGAACAGTAATGGGGACAAGACGGACTTTGCAAAGATTTTCAAGGAAAGCCACTCCTTCGAACGTCTGCAGTCGGATCTGGACCAAGAAGGCGTGACTCGACCATCTCTGTCGATTCCTGCGTTGGAATTTGGCGGCAAGCGTGCAGCTTCGGAGCTAACGCAGGCCAAGTTTCTGCTGAAGAGGTTTTCCGATCTCTACTGGCGCACGGCGTCGTTCAACTTGACACGTTTTGCCATTTCATTCGGCCTTGGGCTGAGCTACGGCGTCACGTACGTCGGTGCGGAGTATCGTTCGTACTCGGGCGTCAATTCTGGCCTGGGCATGCTTTACTTGGTCATATGCTTCATTGGGCTGGTGTCATTCAACGGGTTAATTCCCGTCGCAGCGGAGGAGCGAGCCGTTTTCTATCGCGAACGCGCATCGCAAACATACAATGCCTTCTGGTATTTCTTCGGTCTTGGTCTGATGGAGATCCCGTACGCTGTTATCGCAGTATTGCTGTTCTTGATCCCATTCTTCCCCATGGTTGGCTTTTCGGGCTTTGTGGCCTTCTTCACATCCTGGCTCGTGCTGGTGCTCCAAGTGCTGCACCAAGCGTACATGGCAGAACTTCTCGTCTTCTTGCTGCCGAACTTGGAAGTCGCAGAGATCGTCGGTGTGCTGCTCAATCTCATCGGCTACTTGTTCTCGGGCTTCAGTCCGCCAGCTTCGACGCTGCCTTCGGGTGTATTGTTTATTTATTACATTACACCCATGACGTACAGCGTATCCGCTTTCTCAACTATCATCTTTGGTGCCTGCAGCAGTGACGGCGACCTCGGGTGTACGCAAATGACGAATGTGCCTCCATCGTTGGCCGAGAACATCACCGTGAAGGAGTACTTAGAGACCAATTTTTTGATGAAGCACAGCGAGCTTTGGAGGAACTGCGGCATTCTCGTTGTCTTTGTGCTGCTCTTCGGGCTGTTCACGCTTTTGGCGATGCGCTTCCTGAACTTCCAAAAGAGGTAGGCTACCACCGCTGAAGACGTACGAGTAAGAAGTCGTAAAAAAACTAAATCAATAGGTCACCTGGCGAGTTGCGTGGTACCTAACTCAATATCCTATCTTTGCTGAAGGACAACAAGTCCCGGTGAATGACAATGTATCCCATGAGCGAATTGATGCCGTAAGGAAGACTTGAAAATCGTGAAATACACACGCTTTCAGGATATGACCAACCATTTCGGGGGATACAGTGTAACTACATCAATTCTTTGTTTCACGCGAATACGTACATTATGCATCCTCTCCTGGTGGCACTCTCGTCATCAACTCCTGCGAATACTAAGTCAAAGAGTCCTGACTAGCAACTTCTTCACCGCCTAGATCTTCAATGGAGGTCTCCAGACGACGTTTCTTCTTGGCACGATACTTCGCTTGCTGCAAGCGTCGTTTTTCCTTGAGAGCTAGGCCAAGTTGGATCAGCTTGTGCTGTGATTGGCGGTACCATTCCCCGTTCTGGTCGCGGAGTGGGTTGATGGAGATGTTGTAGTTTGTGAGCGCAACGCACAGTCGGAACACGTCGTCGTACAGATCTTCGCTCCAGCGAAACTTGTCTGCTGTAACACGCCACAACATGTTCAGGCGTCCAAAGTAGTTTTCCACTAAAACCCGGTCGCTAGATATCTTGTCATTGTTCACCAGATCTGCACGAGCCAGATTTCTGCCCTTTTTGGGGTGAATACATCGAAGGTAGTTGGCCGTCCCCTGGTATCCTTCGTCAGCCAAGATGGCCCACTGATCGGGGAATTTGTCAGCCAAAGGGCCAATGTCTTGCAGATTTTCATCTCCTGGTAGCTTCAACATCCTTCCCAAGTGGAAGGGCTTGTTGTCATTGAACATCGAAATGGCGTGCGTGGCCCCCTTTGCGTGCGAAGAGCAGTTGATGGCAAATCCATGCGTGTTGACGGATACCTCTATCTTGAGGCCGTATAGATGGTGTTTGCCGCTGTAGTACTTGCCTTTTTCCTGGATAGAACCCCCAGGGCGCCAACTTTGTTGGAATGTGACGTCGGCGGCGTACAACGCGCAAGGGAAGTTGCTAAACGCATGTCCCGAAGTCATCGCCGTTCGCATTTTTGTACGATCGGCTTGCGCTTCGACTTGGTCTGCGAATAACTTAGGAGACAGAAGCCGGATGAACTTGGTGACGGTGTCAATAAATGTAGCCGTTGCAATGCCGAAGATTTTGCAAAGATCATCCCATGTTCCTCCAGTTTGCAACGTAACAAGCGTCATGAAAAAGGCGTCTTTTCCGCTGATCGCAGACCTTCTCCCTCTTCCGACGTTGTAATTCACGACGACGTAGTCTCGAACGGACAGCCAAAGCTCGTTGAATTCTCGCAGCGTGAAATTGGTCATTTCTTTGATCGCTGAAGAGCCACCAACGTCACGAAACTCATCGAAGAATGGAGTCGTAGTCGACTCGTTGTCGACTTTATGAATCCTTGTTGTGGGAAATTGACTTAGCTCCTGTTCGCGGGCTATCTGGGTTTTGTTCATCTGCGCGAGTACAGCTTCGACATGTTGTCGCGCTTGTTCTGGAGTGCGAGCAGCACGGATAGCACGGTGTCTCCTCTAAGTCGATGGTTCAGGTGTATCACGCACGGGAGTCGCGCGTTGCGACATCAGCTTGGTCTTGTATATGGGCTCGGAGGGACGGTGCAAATCGCTAAACAACCTATTTTCCCAGCGAACGCCTTGGTATTTCGGGAGAGACTGTAGCCGTTTTCGTGGCAAACAGAATCCCTCTGGAATCGCCTTTTTATTTTATTTTTTGAAATGAGTCACATTAATGTCATTTAGCTAAGCTAACGTCGCCTAATGTCCGTGCCCGTCCGATGTCATTAGTGCATCAGACGTGTGGAATCGCCTTTTCGATTGAGGCCGAATCTGAGATGTCATTACGCTACCAAAAACAGGATCGCGGTTTTAGTTTTTCGTGTTCGTGGTGAGATAAAATATAATGCCAGTTTCCAACCCGATATTTTCCTTCTGCAGTCCACCTTATAGCATAGGGGCTCGCGAAAGGGTTTAAAGGTGAAGCTTCGGTAACCCGATAATGACGTGGTGGCTCCTGACACCAAGCAAGGAACAAACATCACCGGCTTGCACCGCCACCTGAACTATGCGTGAAGGCCGAGCTCGACTCCATTGTCAACTGCTCACGTGTAGTGCTCTCGCTGCATAGGTAGCGGACACCGCCGGTAAGTTGAAGTGAGTTAGTGTTGAGGCAACGATTGGTCGGGTTTTCCACGAATGAGCACGCTGCCTGCCAACGGTTCTAATCCAACTTCGAAGTGCTGGCATCCCAGGGGCACCGAAGTCAACCACAATATTCGCTCAACGCTAAAAAAAATGGAGCTGCTGTCGATACGATGCGAAAAGAATTTTATTCCGTCTAGGCAGGACACTCAATTACTCTACGGAGCCATGCGGGGCACAAACGCAGGGAGGCCCGTGATTGCACGACCCAGGATCAGTGCATGCACGTCGTGCGTGCCCTCGTACGTGTTGACCGCCTCGAGATTCACCACGTGGCGAATGACGTGGTACTCGTCCGAGACGCCGTTGCCGCCCAGCATATCGCGGGCGTTGCGAGCAATCTCAATGGCCTTTCCGCACGAGTTGCGCTTAACCATCGAGATCAGCTCCACGGGCGCCTTGCCGTCGTCAAGCAGGCGGCCAACTTGCAGGCATCCCTGCAGGCCGAGCGCGATTTCCGTGCTCATATCTGCCAGCTTCTTTTGAATGAGTTGGTTGCTGCTCGTGGTTCACAGGAGTAAACGTTAGACCTGTTTGTTGTGGCACATATACACACTCATGACTTAAGCACGTACGCAGCGAGTGGGGCGCCGAACTGCGCTCGGTCAAGGGTGTACTGGCGAGCGATGTTCATGCACGAGTCTGTTGCAGTGAACAAAAGAACACGATTAGTAAACTACCGTTTTCCAGGGAGACTGTAAAGTTCGTACATGCTGCGCCCAAAGCTCCCCAGGAAATTCCGTAGCGAGCACTGTTTAGGCAAGTGAAAGGGCCCTGTTGTAGTGACAGTGGAATGGTTTTTTTAGAAAGATAAGCGATGACAAAGATTGGAAAGCAGGACTTACCTTGAGGCCTTTCACCTTGGGCAGCATGTTCTCCTTGGGAACTTCGACGTCCTCTAGGAAGATCATTCCTGTGGCAGACGCCATCAACGTTGCCTTTCCCTCAATGTAGGGGGAAGACAGACCAGGGAAGTCCTGAAGCAAAATATATCGCGGTTAATACAGTTTTGCAAGAATAACAATCCATCCAGACGCCCACACACCTTCTCGAGGATGAAACCACGGATATCACCCTCGTCGTCCTTGGCCCAGACAAGGAACACATCCGCGATCGGGGCGTTCGTGATCCAGTTCTTGGAACCGTTGAGAATGTACTTGTCTCCTTTGAGCTTCGCACGAGTTTCCATTCTGCATATTAGCAGTACATACGGAAAGGTAAGAAAACCGCATGACATTCACCACAACACACGTGATAGCGTACGAGCCAGGGTCGGATCCGTGGTTCGGCTCCGTCAGACCAAAGCAGCCAATGAGTTCACCCGTGGCTAGACGAGGGAGGTACTGCACAGACCCGAAGCATAAGATACGAGCACAAAGTAGCAAAGCCCAAATGGACACCCACCTTTTCCTTCTGTTCTTCCGAACCGAACGTGTTGATCGGGTGCATCACCAGTGACGACTGCACACTCATAGCCGAGCGGTACGCGCTGTCCACCTGAAACACACGAAGTCACAGATAAGTCCCCGACATTACTCAACTGCAAAACAAGTCTCCGTACCTGCTCCACAGCGTTGGCAATGAGACCGTAGGACACGTAGCCCACGCCGGCACAGCCGTAGCCCTGGATCGTGGGGCCCAGGAAGCCCATCTCGCCCATTTCCTTCATGATGGAGCGGTCGAACTTGCCCTTGCGGTTGGCCTCCACAATGCGCGGCAGCAGCTTGCCCTGGCAGTAGTCGTTGGCCGATTTCTGAGCGGTAAATACGAATAGTAGTGATTAGAACTGCAGTCTGCGTCCGTTGCCGAGACCAGCCAGTTGACGCACCTGGATCATGGCCTCCTCGTCCGTCAGCTGGCTGTCCAGCAGCAGCGGGTCGCGCCAGTTGAAGGCGGCGCGGCCTCCAGCCATGCCACGCGTGGATACGAGCGTGCGACGCGCCATGGCGGACAGGGAGAGCGACTTGGCGGCCAGCATTGTTGCGTCGACGTGGATAATCTAGGAATGACCTGGTTGAATTTTGGTCCCCAGCGGTAGATGCTGATTAGTTCGTCCTATATTGTGATTGGAAGTTTGTATGCCGCCGCTGTGTACACCACGCCAACTTGAAGGTTTGAGCACACGAAAAGGGGCAACGAACTTCAAGTTGGACCAAATGCCGTA